>VWZZ01008483.1:201272-250321 GCA_013399095.1 Psophia crepitans
TTTTTTTTTTGCCTTGTCGTTCCCCCCCCCCCCCAATTTATTCCAAGCTGTTGGGTTTTTGTTTTTTTCTTTCAAAATGATTGTGGTGTTGAAGTTCCTGTGGTGATCTGTGAAGCATAATTTAGTTTATAATATAGTCATAACTATCCTCTTAATGCCATTAAAAATGTTTTTGCTGCTACCACTTCCCTTAGAATGATTTTTTATTGTCCTTTTCACTGTGTCTCAAATTTCCGCTTTTTTCCCCATGTAAATTTGGTACCATTTCTTTAGAACAGAGAAATTTGTTTGCGACCCCCAGCCTCCAGTCAGGAAAGCACATAGGCACGATATTTAAGTGCAGTATGTGAATGGGTTTGGCAGTGCCTTCTCATCATAATAGCATCTTCCCCAGATTGATGTAAGATTGCAGCCAGTGATAGTTAACTCAATAACACGTAGTGTGGCTTTTATTTACCTTCTAAGTTTCTTATGTTGCAAACAATTGTTGTGTGTCTTAGCAGTTCGCACAGGTGCAGTTGTACAGGTTGGTATTGCTTGTATGCTTTGATCCTGAGAGGTTAGTTAGCAGAGATCTGAGCAAATAAAACCAAGGAGCACACCCCGTGGATTTGTTAAGTTACAAGGGGGTCAGCATATTTGCAAACTGCAGCCCAGCAGCTGCATTAGATTTGTTCTGATGTGCCTCGCTGCAGTAGGAATCAAAACGTTTCAAAGATCTTCAGGATGTTTGCTAGCAGCTGGTCACTACCACCTAAACAAGGTACAAACCTGAACAGATACCTGTTACCCACTCATAAATAGATAACGGAGAAGTTGGAGCTGTCTCTTGATCTAATAAAGACCAGTCCTGATTTCATTTTGAATTTTCTAAGGTTTTTTAGTAAGTCTGAAGCATTAGGTGTTTATATTGCATGCCTTTAACTGTTGTGTTGAAAATCACCATCTACATTTAAAATAATGTACAGTAAAATAACTGTTTGCACTAGCTATGCAACATATTGTGTTTCCAATTCTTTTCAACCATGTAAAGGAATAAGTTATTGCATGTTTGTCTGTGTTGTACTGTGGCTCATGGTCATTCAACATTCAGTGAAAGAGAGCATGTTCTCAAAGTTCATACTGCATGACCTAGTTGATTCTATCAAATACTGTTTAATATTTGTAGTGGATATCAGCATATTAAGGGCTTTGACTGAGTGCACTGATGCATTAACATTTTCATTAACTCTAGCTTTGGAGAGAAAAAGAAACTAACTGCTAACAGCCTATTTCCTCTTGAAATTTCTGAAAGATCTACCTAGCTGTTCAAGTGACGCTAATCTCCTTGAAACCTTTGCTATTTGCATGTTCCATAAATCAAACCCTTTTCCTTATTACATGGACTGGAAGGATGCCTCAGAAAGTGAAATATTAGATAGTCGTGCAGAGCATATGTAAACATTTTGCTCTTTGTAAATTAATCAGTACATTTTTTTTAAACTGTTATGCATACATTTGTACTATTACAGCCACATAACATCCCAACAAAATAAGCAACACCAGTCTATAGTATAGCATACATCGTTCTAAATTGAATCAGCTTTTTCAATGAAAGAATCATGCAAGATACCAATTTTCATTCACAGTCCAGCTCCTTTTTGTTAAATTTAATTATACGATATAATCTACTGACTTACGCTACAGGGTTACAGAGAAATGAACAGAAGAGGAGGCTGGCTGCACACACTTTCAATATATATTTTTAAATGACAAACAAAATAAAAATTCCCCCAGTACTTGTACATAAACCTGTGTAGCCTAGTTGTAGCTAATTAATTTACCTTTACTCTCTCATTGTGTTCCAGAAAAGGGTCACTTTATGCCTTAGAATTTTTCTTATCATTCACAGTCCTACGTTTTTACTGAGGATACATTTTTCAGTGCAAATAGCTCAGAGAGATGGGCTTAACAAAATACCAGCCAGTAATCAACAGAAAATCACCATCGTATGGTCTTTGAAAAGCTCTTCTAGCTTGGGGTTATGACTTCCCTGCAAATGACAGGCTTTTAGATAGTCTAGCACTTTAGAATGTTTGAAATCTTAATGGTATGCTGTATAGAACATTTATATCCCTCTAAATTCTGCATCTTTTAGCATACATTCTCTTTGTTCCAGCTGTAATGTTTCTACAGTAAGCAGCAATAAGAATAGTATACTTGAGGATTAGAAAGCTGCTAGAAAAAATAATTAAATGACACATTTTCATTACTTTTTGGGGTATTTTTCCAGTCACAAATCCCATATATTTAATGTTATCACAAACTAAATATCCTATTTTTTTCCTGTTTTATTGAACGGGCAAACAGGGGTAGATGGTCCCCCTCCCTAGAGAGGAGACGACCTACTAGTCCCAGGATTCATATCCAGCATGCATCTCCGGAGGATGACAGGTACTAGTCAACTCCTCCCAGCTGAAAAGTGGCTTACTGCATCTTGCACTCTCAGAGGACTATAGTGAAATTTAAAAGTATGCATATATGTAGAGGGAGACTCAGAACCTCCAGAAGCCCAAAATAAAACACCAGCTTAGATATCATCTCTGCTTATTGTTGAACTGTTATAAAGCACCTTAGCAATTAATGTCTTTTCAAGTTTTCTGTTTGCCTGAATGGTCACAAGCCATGAAATAAGATGTCTAATACAACAGGACATCATCTGTGTTAATGTTCTTTAGTTTGTTTTTACCTGCTTCTGTAAATGTTGGTGGTGTTTTCACACTGTGGTGCTTTATAATATGATAAATATCTGTTGTAGCGCCTGTTCTTGTATAGGTGTTGGGGTTTTTTTCCCCCTTTTTTTTTTAGCAAACTGTTCCTAAGGGGGGGAAAAAACTGATGTGTTAGAAGTCTTGGTAACACTTGCTAGTTGATGTATGTAAAAATTGGCACTGTTTGTAAATTCTGTCCTAAATCAGGATGGTCTCCATGGAGCAGGTTTTCCTAACAAGGTAGGTTTTGGTTAAAAACACCAGTGCTTTAAATATTTTGTTATGCTGAATACCAGCTATGTTTAATAAAAGCACCTTTGTTTTTTTTCTTGTCATGAACCTTCTGCTCAAATCAGTTTTGATACTCTATTGCTTTGCAATAGTAATTTTTTTGGTATTTTTTTTCCAGATAGATCTGGGGTTTTTTTAAGCAGACATTCTATTGAGATGCAAATTCAAAATCTTCCCTTCAGATTTTTTTGTGTTACAGTAAATGGCAGGATACAGATAGTTCATGTAAATAATCCATACATGTGTAAACTCTTAGGAAGTTGCATTGAAAACTGTAAGACTGGTACATAAATAAAATTCAGTTACTGTAGTGCTGTGCTTACTGTCTGCTAAAGTTTATCTGCTGTATTTATACTGTAATTTGTCTTGTTTGTTTGATACTGGATGTAGTCCACTAATACAAAGTGAGAAGAGGTGAATTGTATTTGGATAGCGTTTTTTTATTATTATTTTATTTGAATAATACAGCATTATAAATTATAAAATTGAATTTGTGAAACATTATTTCAAAATTGTCCCTCCTTACAGATACTGTGTACAGATACAGATACAAATTTTGCCAATACAGCCCTTTGATGGGACAGCTATTAATAGTTTACAAATATACTATGTATCTGTTCAAGTAACTTCATCTCTCATTTTTCAAGTCAATGGAAAGACTGTCTTTGACTTCAGTAGATCAGACTTGATAAAATCTTGTCATTGAAGTGATTAGAATCAAGTAGTGATCATATCACATATCAGAATTGTAAGCCTTTTGATGTTAGCTGAAGTTTTGTAGAGAAAGACTGAAATCATCTAATATCTGGTAGCAAACATATTACAGTAAAGCATCCGTAGGATGTAGAATCTGTTATGGGAAAGATTTTAATTCAGAGAAATAGCAGTCTAATTGTCTTAAAGAAATCAGTGCTGCCTTGCGCTTGGAAGTCTTGCAGGCACTCTGCCTGATCCCAGTGCTGCAGTCAGTGATGAACCTAGAAGGAGTTTAGGCTAACCCCAATCCTGCTGACTGGTTGCAGTCTCCCAGTTCCAGGATCTTTCTCCCAGATTAACAGAAGTTCAGAGCACACTGGGCTCTTTGCATTCCATGCCCAATACAAAATAATACCCCACCTTGTGTGTAGAGAGAGTATGAGTGAGGGTATCAAAGGTGCTTTACCTTTGTTTTCTACTCTTTAAGTTTATATTTGTTCTGATTATTTCCCACAGCTTTGACAGTTGGCCAACACTACTCAGTTCTATAATTTATGTTTTTTTAAGATGTGTTTATATGAATATGGCAATTGATGCCGTGGGTGTGGGGGAATGAATGATGGATCAGCAAGGGTAACTAACTAACTGCTTATCATCGCTTTAAAATCATATTTTAACAGATTAATTGACTTTGACAGATGTTGTTTTACTCTTTGAGTACATTCCAGATTTATCTTAGACACTGTCCCAGTTTGCATATAGGGTGCAATCAGGATCTATTTCTGAATACATTTCTTAAACATAAACTTATGCATTATTTCTAATTTTGATCATTTAAATTTGTTTTATACAACAATATTTTTATTGGCAATGATTCATAAAGTAAATTTTAGTAAAGGTCTTGGCAAGATTGTTCTTATTCTATAATTTGTTCGCTTGCCATATCAGAAAAAGTGACTTTCTGATGTACCTTGACAAGGTGAACAGATGGATTATATGTTATTCCAGTGTTAAGAATGAACAATTGTTTGGTTAGTGTCATGTATTTCTTTAAGGCATTTTTAAGAATAGCATTTGGTTTGATTTTGATAGCTTAATTGCTGGGAGGTTTTTTGGCTTTTATATTAGAAAGTAGAATTAGAAAGTCTGCCTACATGGAAGACTTTCTGGTAACTGGAGAACTACAAAATTGTGAAATTGTAAGTGATGATAAAAACAAGGAGAATGAAAGTTGAGCATTTAGTGGTAAGTGGGAATTTTATTCAGACTGGTTTTTTTGAGAAGTCTGCATATAATTTCATCATATGACCAAGACTGAATAAAATAAGCCTTTAAAAAAAATTAATTCTCATATACTTTCAGTTAAGAGAAGTAGCTTTTGACCATCATGCATGCCTCTGTCAGAATGCTTGTCCAAGAGTCATCCTGAAGCCAGCTGAGGAGCAAGTACCCTTCTGGTACTTTCACAAAGAGAACTTGAGGTGTGCCACGCACTGCCAGTGACAGACTGATTTGGCCTGGAAGAGCCTTTCCCGTCTTTCCAGCAAGACTATATGACTTGATCAGGGAGACAGTTTTGCAAGACGTGAGTTGAAGCGCTAGGAATGAGTGTGAGGTGCTACCAAGCCTTCGGAATAGTTGTGACCTCCCAGCTCACATACTGTGTAGATCCAACCTTTCAGAAATCTTCAGGAAAAATCAGGAAGTATCAAACATGACATTCTTCATGCCTTTAAGGCTACATAAGTGAACAGACTCACTGCAAACTACTGAGGTCTCCCATATAAGTCAGTGATAAATAATTTTAAATGTTAGACACTGAATTTTATAAAAAATGTGATTTTGTCACTTAAGGAATACTGATTTTTAGTTTTCATAGAAATATTATATTTCTCTGTGTAGATTTTGTTTACACTCAACAGTGATAAATATTTTGAGACGTGTGGGTCTTTGGAATATGAACTGTGAATAGCTGGTCTGGATATAAAACAATATATATGAAGTGTTTTCCTGTATAGGTAAAAAGGCCTTATCGATCAGTGATTTGATGTGAACAGTTGGTAGACTCCAAGAGAAATTTTAGCATTTCCTCACCATAATGGAGATATAGATGCAAATGTATTACATATCCTAGATTATCAGTGGATTGGAAATTTTGCTGACTGTTCTCATTAAAAGCCAAGTTCTGTATTTGAAAACAAAAATCTTATATTGATACACTATATCAAGAAAAAATATTATTTCACCATATTTCCATAAAAAGCTAATAATAAACCAACAAGCTAATAATATATATACCCAATTGAAAGCTGTGACCAAATTCTGATCTTTTTAAACAGCTTCAGCAGAAATGAAAATATAGGAATTAACAAATATTCTGAACTTTCTTTGAATTTTAAAAGAAGCTGAGTCAGTTTTTCTATTTTGCTATGGAATTGCTAATTATTACTGTAGCAGACTGGCTGGCAACAGAACATGAATTTTTCATCAAAATATGTGAAATTATGACATTTACTTGCATTTTCAGGAGAATTTCACAATATAATAACAAAACATGCATTTTTCAAATTCCTAATGGAAGGTGCTTTGTATAGATTGATATATTAATCTAATGAACAATACCACAGATTAATTCTCAAGAAGGATAGTGACAACTATTAAGCCACAGTGTAGCATGTAGAGTATAAAGGTTTTTAATAGAAATTGTTGTGGCTTTCATTCTTTATTGTGTCTTAGATTGTTGCCATTGTGTCTAAAAAATTTATTATTTCCTTAAAGTGTATCAATTAAATCAACAGAAGGGGAAATGAGAAATGTAGCCTTCCTCAGCAGATAATGCCTTAATGCTTTTGGTTTATAAATTTTACTGCATGTCTCCACCTTCACTGCATGTGACCATCTCTCTGTTTCTGCTCACTCTGTCCAAATTCACATCCATGTTTCCAAATTTTGTGAAGAACAAGGACGCTGGAGTCTTGCATTCCAAAACAGGACAGTGTAGACCACCTAAGTGCTAAACCTGGAGCAGCACAGAGGTACCCTTATTTGCTCAAATCATAGTTTCAAGTAAATGAGGTATTGGTTATAGTATATTCTTCATATGCTCTGCATAATACTTACACATATTTAGGGGTTTTTTTTCTCTTTTTATGTATAAGTATGTGTATGCATGAATTGTTCAGAGATAATATTTAATCCCCTATAAAGTGAATTTGAGTACGACATAAATGTTCTTATCCCCAGTGCACTCTGTACATTGTATATGGGCATGGCGTCTTATAAGAAAGATGGAGAGGAACTCTTTACTCAGGTAGATAGTGATAGGACAAGGGGCAATGGTTTTCAACTAAAAGAGGATAGTTTTAGATTAGATATTAGGAGGAAATTCTTCACTGTGAGGGTGGTGAGGCACTGGAACAGGTTGCCCAGAGAAGCTGTGGATGCCCCCTCCCTGGAAGTGTTCAAGGCCAGGTTGGATGGGGCCTTGGCCAGCCTGATCTAGTGGGTGGTGTTCCTACCTCTGGCAGGAGGGTTGGAACCTAATGATCTTTTAAGGTCCCTTCCAACCCAAACCATTGTATGATTCTGTGATACTATGATGAATGGACATCTGCCTGTAAATATGCACCTGCCAATGCCCACCATGTGCTCAAGCTGAGCCAGGACGGCGAGTGCTGTAGTGGGCTGTTGAGCTCTATGGAATTGTATAGAGCATCACCTTAGCAAGAGGAAGCAAACAGAAAGGAAATTGTGCTTTTAAACGTATTTCTAATGTGTGCTGCTCGCAAAGAGGGCAGAGAAGTAAGTATATTCAGCTCACTAGTGCTATATATATTACTTCGTCACTTTTCACAGGAAAGCATTCCCTACTCTCAGCTTTTCCATCCTACAAAGAGTAGCCACTGTGTGCTCTTTTTCTCCATTGCACATAGTGTCATAGTCTAAGCAAGTGATGTAAGGAGTAAGAAGAAGAAGCCCTATAACCGACCAAACAGGAAATTAAGAGGATGACATCATCTGAGTGATAATGCTGCTGCATTCAGTGGGTCTAACCATAACTTTAAATACTTTGCTACCTTAGGTTTTAAGTAAAGCTGCAGCATTTAATATATTTCCCTGTGGATCCACCTTGTATTTGTCCTGGTAGAGAAAAAACATTAAAAAGTAATGAGAATATATAAAAAATAAATCTGGAGAAAACAGTTTGAGGACAAAGAGGATTTTAATTTTTAATCTGTGATAGTTTTTTTTCTTTTTGGTAAGAAAATACATTCTTTTAAAACCTGGAAAGCATCAGGTAATGACCTCTGCTCATGCAAAAAACATTTTGTATTTTGCTGTAGTATTTTCTTTGTTGTGGAGCATACTGCGTCACAATAAAACGCTCATCAAATATTGCAGTGGGTACAAATCATGGAAATCCATTGTGATTATACTTCTTGGGTATTATTTGGTTTTACAGCTGTTTAGGTGTCTTCTAGTGCAGACGCTGGATTACTCTTTATAACCACAAAGGTTTAAAAGGAAAATATATTTTTAAAATATTATTTAAATCTATTTGTTTTGCCCACAGTAATTCTTTTATAGCTTAGTGTATGACATTGATTATATTGTTGCAAGTTCTTACAGGTTTCTTGCACCAATGTAAGATACAAGTTAGGGTTTGTTGAAATTTCTAGTCTATCAATGAATAAGCATCACTCCCAAAATATTGTATGCACTTTTTATTCTAAAAAAACCTAATATATGTGGATGATTATCAGAGGTTTAAAATCATAAATTGTAATTTGTAAATCTTCACATTAATGGAAATTTTGGAACACACAAGACTTGCAGTGATTTTCATAGTAGATTTATAGTCCTGGATCATAACGATACTTGACTCTTGTTCTTAAATTTATCCACTCATGCTACTGTTCATTGCTCTTATTTACTACCAAAGTAAATGTTTAGATTGTCAGAAGTGACTAGTGCTTCACTATCCAAATGTCAGATGACAAAAGTTATGTAGGAAAGGAATGAAGGAATGAAATAAACTTCTGACTTACTTATATTGACTAGAAAAATAGAATTGGTTTAAACTGTTTCTCAAAATCTTTAACAAGTTTTAACACAATGAGATTTTTGAAAAGCCAAGCTTTTATTAATATAGTGAGAGCATTATGATGCAGTATTTTTTTGCTTTTGAAATTTAGATTTAAAAGCAATTTTTAAAGTTTACATTTGAATAGTATTTTCTGGTCCTTTCTGCAACATTTTTTTTCCTGCTGTCTGCTCTGCATTTGTTTTTCCTGCTGTCAAGAGAGGACTGTAAGGCCTCTGAGGAGGCATTGTTTCTGATCAAATACAGACTGGGAAGTGGGAACTAGCTGTGTGGTCAGTCAGGATTGATGTTGTCTTCCCTGCTTTGGTACCTCATAACTTTCACACCATCAGCCTCAGTCAAACCTGAACAGGGCCATGTGTCTTGAACATTGAGTTCACCAGCCTGTTCATGAAGATAGCTGTCACTTATTCATCTGTCAACCATTTCTGTTGTTACCTTTACAATACATTAATAAATATATAATCTTCATGTTTTTGTATTCTTTTTCTTCTTTGTTCATTTCTTTTCTGACATGTCATTTCACAGGCAGTCCAGAAAAGTGGAAAGATATAGCAGCCAAAAACAAACTAGGAAAGGCTCCGCAACTGAAACAGAAAGGTAGGATTGCTGATCGATGAGTAAACATCTCTTATAAACAATCTGATTCCAGTGTTTGGAATATACCTCCAATATGACTTTTAAAGGAGAAAATTTGTGACAGTACCTAAAGCTGCGTTGTAATTTACAGTCTTACTTTGTATCTGTATATCTGTGTTGCATACATTTGAATTTTTTCTGGCATTCTCCATCATTGCAGATAAACTCAATGGTAAAGACCATTTTATGAGTCAAAATCTGGGACCCTTTCAAGTTAAAATCTTGATCTCTGTAAGATGATATTTGGAAATACATAGCATATTTCATTATTATGGAGCTAAACCTTTTCTGTGCTTTACCACTGATCATCTTTTCAAAAAATCTCATCTAGTTTACCATCACTTTGAGGATGAGAAAAATGTATTAACAGATTGATAATTCAAGATGTCTTTGATCAAATTAATTTCACTTTATATTACAAACATGTTAAGTTACACATTGAAATATGTATAGAAAATTTTAAAATCTATCATGACATAAAGTTAATATAAATACTGGGACTTTAACCTTCGTATTCATTGAATTTTCTTGTACTTCTATTATCGTTGTAAATTTTAGCTTTGATGCTATAGTTGTATAGGGTTATGTATTCAAGTTCTTAAGAAAAAGTGAAAAGAAAAGATACATCCTAAATTGTAAGTACATCTAGTGAAGTTTTAAACCCTGTGCATTGGCTGAAATAAGAGCAGTGAGGAGAGGTGAGATCCTGCCTTTGTCAGAAACAGATTTATGTTATCTTGATTAGTGGAGGAGCAATGTCCATCTATTGACATTGTGTTTAAAACCTTCCCTGAACAACACAGACACATTTTTATTTTAATGAAGATACACATTATATAGCAAAACTTAAGAGCTTTTATTTTATTTTACTGCTTTAAGTCCCAGATTATCATTCTTGATCCAAAAGCAGTGGTTACATTTTACTTGGTTTTGATGATTGTCACAACAGCCCAGTTGCTTTTTCAGTTTAGAGCAGGTGAACTACCTAAATGATGGCTGAAATCCTTGCTGTGGTTAAACTAGGGACAGTTTTGCCACTGAGATCACTAAAGCCCTTTCCCCTGTTTTTTCTAATGTCTGAAGAGTAAGGGGAGTCACTGGGACTGAGGTCCAAGGGCCTCACAGTTCTTGATATCTGTTCAGAATATCTGATTAGAAAGCTTGGCATGAAGCTGAAAAGGATGATAAGGTGGGAGAGAGATATGAAGTAAATGGGAGGGGAAAATGGGAACATAAACATAACTAGAAAGGATAAGGAAGGAAGAGAAAATATAAGAGATTCTGACGGCAACAGGGCAGAGTATAAAAGGAAATCCCACAACACCTGCAATTTGACAAATCACTGTGTCCGTTTATGCGGTTACATTTCAGACCTGATATTTCAGTAAGTGAACTTGGAGCATTTTTCTTCTACAGGTTTCAAGATCGCTGCATAGATCAAAAGCATATACCTCAATAAATCCTGTTTACACTAATTAGTGTTTTACACTGTCAATATATGGAAGGTGTAAATCAAAAACTTAAAAATCCATGTATTGCAGGTGATACAGGAACTGATTTGCAGGGACTGTGATTATGAGGTGTTATGCTGAATACATCAGTAGCACATGGGCTCTGTCTCTAAGGATAAGCATGCAGTTATATGTATGAAGAAGACATCTTTTTGAGGCTTGGGCTATGTGTTTGAAATGACGAGTCCAGGTCTGAAATGTTGAGATTTTTTTTTTCCTGGACATTTCAAAGCCTGTCATAATTATAACATACAATTGAGGATTTATTCCTGTATATGAGAAAGCGTGAGTCTGGAGACCACTGTGAAATATTGCTGCAGTGTCTATATACGGAATATTTATGGGATTTAATGGATTGAAAGATGATACTTTAGTCATTGCTGTGCCAAGATAAATTTGGCATTGATACATTCCCAGGTAATGATTGTAGTCACTACCTAGTGCCAGTGTTTGAGGGGGAGGTGAGATGTTTTGGGGATTTTTTTTCCCCTGAAAAGCAAAGTTACCAAAAGCGTGAATCCCTGTAGCTACATCTTCACTTTCCAGAAGAGAAAAGTCAGCTCTGATTTCTAATGGTATTAAGAGCGATGAACGCAGTGCAACAAGAGCGTAGTGAAACATGAACTGTGCTGCTTCTTTTTACATACCCATGGCACATGGTGTAGGTTTCTGTTTCCATAAAATGATTCGCTGCTATTAGGTGTGAGACACAAACGTCTAAATAAGTACAAGTGCTGTAGTTTAGTATTTTGTCGTAGATATAATGTCACACTGGTCCCAGAAAGTTTTGATAATAGGACAAGCAATTTTCTTGTCAAATGGCAAATAAATGTCAAGGCTATTTCTTCCTCAAATAACCATTTCTGTCTTCGATTTGGTCTTTATTTTGCAATTTGCAGATCTTGTCTACTATTAGCTAAGCAGATTACTGAAATAAGATATCAGCATGCTGTCATCTTCTCTATATAGCCTTTCAACATGCTATGTAAGATTAAGTTCTCTATGTATTGTCATAGCTTAGGAAATGTACATAAAAGGGAAAAAGCAAACCTTTTCAGGACAGTTTACAGAGCCTAAAGGGTTCTCTTAATTTAATGAGATAAGCCTCCAAGATGTGATTCAGTAAACTCTTCTGAAGGAGTAACACTGATTGCATGAGAAACAAACATTTTCTGTGCTTGCATGAAGGAGCAAAACTGTGGCAAAAATTGGTTCATCCCAATCTGAAAATGTTTTCTTTAAGCCCTGATTGCCCCAGAAATGCCAGAGGTTACTGTCATATATGTCATACATTCTACAGTTGGGCTTGTTCAGCCTGGAGAAGAGAAGGCTCCAGGGAGACCTTAGAGCAACCTTCCAGTACCTAAAGAGGGCCTACAGGAAAGCTGGAGAGGGGCTGTTTACAAGGGCATGTAGTGAGAGGAGAAGGGGTAATGGCCTTAAGCTGAAGGTGGGTAGGCTGATATTACGAAAAAAGTCTTTACTGAGAGGATGGTGAGGCACTGGAACAGATTGCCCAGGGAAGCTGTGGATGCCCCCTCCCTGGAAGTGTTCAAGGCCAGTTTGGATGGGGCTTTGGGCAACCTGGTCTAGTGTAGGTGTCCCTGTCCATGGCAGGGAGGTTGGAATTAGGTGATCTTTGAGGTCCCTTCCAACCCAAAACATTCTATGATTCTACATAGGACCCTGTGCCGGGAGTGTGTTGGTTTGGCAAAGCTGTCTTATTCTTAATTTTTCTTTATAGTTCCATAAGTGGTGGCGTCTTTTATTTAGTATATGCCACTGAGATATCAGTCTGAAGAGAAAAAAATTTGAGTTCTTGTGTGTGGACAGAACTGGAACCTGTAGAGTTCTCCTGTAGACCATTGTGAGTTGAATTAATAGATTTGTTGCTTGCAGTGTTACCTTCCTCTGTGAGCAACCAGATTAGATACACATGTGCGTGCTTGTTGCAGTCTCATTGCTCACCAGGTGTCATTTCTCTCCAAAATTCCTCTCCTCTCCACACTTATCTCACTTCTGTCTCCTTTCCTCAGTCATACACTAGCCGTGCTTGTTCCTTTTTGTCTCATTCTTCTGATTAGCCATTTGCAGACTTCTTCCTTTCAGCAACTAATCTTTCTCCTAGATCAGGAAGTCCTTAACCCCGTTCTTTTTTCTCCCAATCCCTTTTATCTCTATTTTCATTTGCACCCCAACTAGCATATTCATCTCAATGTAATACCCCAGCTAATGCAAGTCTTAAGTCTAATTTGTCTTCATTTTACATAAGCAAGTTCTCTGTCTTTCTTTTGTGGAAGGGGACAGGACTGTAAAAGGGGCATTACTGAAAGAACAGGAGGTAAGTTTCTGAGTCTCAGGTAAAGTGTCTGTTCTGTAATGGCATGACAGACTCTCCTAGTGCTCTCACTGGGCTCTCAGATAAATTCCAGGATATTTAAGCTCTAAAATGAGAAAAATCAGAATTCCATTTTTACCTTATGGATGTTAATGATATTTAAACATCTGATAAACCAAATGCTTAAAAACTGGTTGCTTGCAGTAGTGTCATGGATTACTTTTACAGTCAGAATGGAGAAACAGGCATTTTCAGAAGAGAGCTCATCTTTCTTATCGTAAGCATCTCTTAGAATCAGGGGAATCAATCTCTGCAAGAATGTTATGGTTATCACCAGCGCAAGCCAGGAGTTAAGCTAAACAATCGTCAAGGTTTAAGAGAGAATGTAGCAAGAGCAACAGAATCCTGGTTTTGTTGCATTGTGACTGGACTTCCACATAAACTGTTAACTCATCACCTCCCTGGTCCTGCTGGCCACACTATTCCTGATACAAGCCAGGATGCTGTTGGCCTTCTTGGCCACCTGGGCACGCTGCTGGCTCATGTTCAGCTGGCTGTTGACCAACATCCCCAGGTCCTTTTCCAACAGGCAGCTTTCCAGATGCTTTTCCCCAATCCTGTAGTGCTGCCTGGGGTTGTTGTGACCCAAGTGCAGGACCCAGCACTGAGCCTTGTTGAATCTCCTGCAACTGGCCTTGGCCCATCAATCCAGCCTGTCGAGACCCCTCTGTAGAGCCTTCCTACCCTCAAGCAGATCAGTGGTTGGACATGGCAGTGATAGGTTAACAGATGGACTTGATGATATTAAAGGTCTTTTCCAACCAAAACGATTCTGTGATGAAATGGCTTTGAAATCAAACCTGTCTGTTATCCTTGGCAGGCATCTGCATGCTATCTCATATATACTTTTCTTTTTTAGGATGACTTTTCAGTGTATGATAGTCATATGAACTAGACAGTCCCTTGGTTACTTTGACTGTATCTTGGGGGAAAGTTGTGCGGAGTGTGTGAAGAGAGACTTCATATCTGCAGAAATTTAAAAAAAAACTAAACCAAAAAAACCCACAGTGACATGATGTCACAAGAATTTTGAATTTTTGAAAATACAGCAGATAAGTAGTGCCATTTACAAAATGCCACACCGTTGGGAAACCAAGGAAGAGTAACAGACACAGTTAGAATACTTTGTCACTCTCCAAACTTGAAATGTTTCAAATTTTCTTATACTTGCTGTGTATGCAATTATTAAACTACTAATAATTATGCCTTGTTGCTAACAAGATTAATCATTTTACTTCATGCTTTAATTATCTTTTCATTGGAGTTCCTTCAGAACTGTATTTCTGTTTTAGAGCATACAGCAGAAAGATACTTAGATTCCTTACTTCAAACTCCTAAGGAAACCAAGGGAATTGGTTACATGTGCTTACATACTGTCCTTTTTTAGCACACTAGTTGAAATCCAGTTAATAGCCTGCTCTGTGCTAGTACTTACGTTATACGTATGTTAGCTTGTGTTTGCTGTGTTTAAGATACAGCTAGAGTTTTTGGCCAACTGTCTGCTATATGCAGCGCAGTTCAACCGTTCCATGATTAGGGATCATGTGTGTATCTGCAGTGGTGAGTGTTCTGCAGTTCATCATTTTGAGAATGAGTTTGCATTCAGAATTGCTAACTTCAGTCTGACATGTCAGCCCTGGTCCTGCAGCCAGGATTTGCAATGTTCTTTGGTGGAGGGGGGCATGGGAAGGTGTGCCTGGAGCTAACAACTGAACAGTTTCTTTTTGGCCCTGGTGTTTTAGGGGTCTGCTACCATGTCTTTCTAGAAGGGAACTTCCAACCCCACAAACGACTGAACAGCCAGTCATTAGGGGAAAACATCACGCTCGCTCAAGGTCGAGCGAGCACTCTAGTATCAGACCCTTATGCCCTGTACATCACCTAGTGCCCGGAGGGTCGGCGCCACCTTCTCCACTTCTGACAAGGTTGCTATTATGTGTACAGCACAGCTTTCATGTTCTGCCTCCCAGGTGTCAGTGTGGTGTTGTACTTTCCTGAGCATACATGGCGCGTTCACTCATTCTGGCACTGTAGATTATCCTCTCTTCATGGTATTTGCACTTCTCCCATATCCTTTACGCCACCTATCTTCACCATCCAGATGGTACTTCTTGCTATTGAACTTAAATAGTTATGCAATATAAGAGTAAAAAAATTGGCCGTGTTTTGTCCCTCCATTGTTGTGTTTTGTTCTGTATCTATATGAAAATTATCAAAGTATTTTGCTTAAACAGTGTGCAGGAAACGATGTGCTCTTCACACAGCTAACTCTGATTTTACAGGCTAAGAGAAAGCCAGCTGAGCTTTGTAGTGTGAAAACCAACAGTATTTTGAACTTGCACAAATATGTTACTTAAAATTGCAAATTATCTACTTGCAACCTTAGTGTAGTAGACAAACATTGCTTATCCAGTACAGTGAGTGTGACATTACTGTAGCTGGCAAGGGCATTTAACAGTAAGCTCTCCCTCACAGTGGTCTGCTTCTTCTCATCTCTGTTTTACTTTCTTAAACTTTTCACCTTGTTATTAGAGGTGGCCCTACTTATTTTAAATTCAAACTTACCATCGCTCTAAAGGTGTTTGATGTGTTACACTCAGATGCGTATCTATGTATAAGAAATAAAGTAGCCAAGGTGCTCTGAAATAGTGCTAGCTAGAATTCAGCCAAAGGGGTTTAGGATCTTAACTTAGGTGTATTAAAAATCTCGTACATTCTTTGCGCGTGCACCCCCCAATACCAAGGTTAAAGGTCTGTTTCCTTCTTTGAGTTCAGGGAAAAACATGTTATTCCATGGGAATAGATACTTGCTGTCCAGTTCTCTGTGACCTTGTGCAATTATATGTCAGCAAAAAGGGAATGCAAAAGTTAACAAATGTAGAGATGTCATTTTGTGTTGCCTTTCTACCCGTGCAGAAAAAGATATATAAGTTATAAGTAATAATCATAGATGGTTCTCAGAAAACTGCTTTTTGGTCAGTTTTTTTAACTAGTACTTTATTAAAACAAACAAACAAACAAACAAAACCCCACACCACAAAAAAAACCCCACAACAAACCACAGATGACAAAACAAAGGAAAATATTTCTCCTTAGTTGAAGGTAAATAGAGAAATTCAATGTGAGGCCTTATAAGCTTACTAGGTATTCAGACCTGAGTATGTGCATATGGCATACACCAAATACAAACTTCTTCAAACCCATCTTCAGTATTTGCAACTTAATATCTGTTTAAAATTCAGAATATAAAAATTCTCTTCATTTGGGTTATTTTACTTTTATCTTCGTTTCATTTGCAGAATACATCAACAAGGAAGTCCCACACAGTCTCCTCCTGCAGACACATCCTTCAGCAGTCGCAGAGGAAGACAGCTACCGCAAGTTCCAGTAAGAAGTGGCAGTATAGAGCAAGGTATCAAATAATGAGCTTATAATAGCTCAAACTCTTTGATTTCTTACCTTTCTTTACTTGAAGTCTACTACATGTTCAATGCTCTAATTCTACCGATAAAGCAATAGAAGAGAATGAAAGCATATTTGTAGTCTGGGAAATGCAGTAGAGTTTGACTGGTGGATTATTACACATGGTTTAATTGCCTTAATTTTCTAGTACCCTTTTACGTTCATCTGATTTAAAATTTCTATTAGAGCTGTGGTAGCTTCCAACACATATCTATTTGTATTCAGCTAAAGAAATCAGGGGCAAAGATTCTGACAACATTTTAACAGTCTTACTCATTTCTTATTTTGTGGTTTATATTAATTGTTGTGCGTTGTTGACATAGATTAATAATAAATATCACAAATCTGTGAGTAAAGAGTGAACATAATCACCATGAGAAATGTGAAAGCACAGGTCATCAACTCTTTTAAACTGATCAGGCAAAGAGTGCTGCTCTTTTCTGGAAAAGACTATGTAGACCTCATCATTGTGGAAGATGTTTTTTACATAGTAATATCAGATAAGTATGAATATTGCTGTTTCCTTTTCTAGCAACATACTGCACACAGAGTATGAGCTATTATGGTAAAATGAAATGTCACAATTGATAACTTTTGCACATTCAGGTTTTCTTCCATGTTTAAAAAGTCTGTTTTCTCATTGACTGCGAGCAACAACTAAGATTGCCATGTACCACAAGGGCTTCTTTTATGTGCAAGTTAAAGAAATGTTTCTAACAATGAAATATTGTAGTGCTTTATAGAACTGTTGGCAGACTGCTTTCTTGAATAGATAGTGGTGGTGACCATGACCTTCTTATCATGGTAGATTACCACAGGCGGTTTTTTATACGGTGGCTTACATCAACGTACAATCAGCTTACATTAATTTTATGACTCTGAGCTGTGATGGGGTACTGTACCTTCAGTTAACACATATAAAAATGTATTCTTGTTTTATAAATGTGTTTATTCTGGATTACTAATATACTAATACAAGTGGGTTTTATTAATTTTAAACTTTACCTTTGAGTCCTCTCGGTTTGTTTTGTAGTGAATCTAGGACTGTCTGGATTATAAACTAGTTACAAACTACATTTTACAGCTTCTATTTCTGCATTTTAGTAAGTTGGAAACTTTTTAGGGAAATGTAATAAGTAATGAATTTCAAATTTCTTTCATGGTTTTTGTACAATTTCAGAACTTGGTGCAATATAAAACGATGAATCAGCTCTTAAATTTAAGTTGGCTTTCGTTTGGGTATTCATCTATTATCTTTCTGCTGTTCTTGATAACTGGTGTGTTCAGAGTAAAATACTAGTTTATGTTTGGTCAAAGACATTGGAAGTGAATGTAGAACATACTATGAAAATGAGTAGAGATGGGATGTATATAAAAGAGGAAAGAACAAATGAAAATTGAGGAGAAAGCTACTCTAGGTTTAGAACGCTCTTGATACCATCAAAGTCTGTAAAGTTATGCTATTTCACTGAGCTCGGATTTGCACTTGTGGTTGGTATACTTGCGTCTTATGAGTAAAATGTACAAGTAGGATGCGACATATTGTTTACTTTGCCTATATCATACCACCTATGTCAATATGGCTGTCTCATGGCACATGGAATCAGAGGCTAAAGAGATTTCCTTCTCTGCTTTGGTTTTGTCTGAGTGACTGACTTGTCCTTTTGAAGGGGAGGTTTCGTGATTTTACCCGTGTTTAACATTTTGTTCAAGATAACAATATACTTGCAGAGAAGTACTAAATTGAATAAACTTTGTTAAATATTTTACATGGTTTTGTCAGTATCTTATGAAATAAGTGATAGTATGTATAAACTACTGTAAGAAATTGAATTTAGTGAGGCTATAAGACCGTATTTGTTCTGATTTACAGTATCAAATTTTAATATCGGTTTCACCTCTTTAATCTCTGTCAAATGAGTATCAGGGTCCTATGGAGTGGCTAGAAGTGATCTGACCTAACGTAGGATTGATTCCCAAGCACATTGAGGTCCATAAAAAGATTTCTATTAACTGTACTTGGAACTGAATTGTGTCCTTAATGATTTGAATTCACAGTCACCATGGATAGAGATGATGTCAAAATCTAACGTAACATACAAATGTTATAGGGAGCATTTCAAAAGTATTTGCATTTTCTTCACTTATAAATAAAGTGACATTTTGGTCAGTACTGACATCGTGTGTTTCACGTAAATTCTGTACAATATACCATAAGGTATGACTTTTACAGTACAAAGTACTACTTTACACTCTACAAATTCTGTTGTGTCAGGAGGGTTGAATACATATCTAAATATATACATCTATGAATCTATGTCTGCTTTACAAATCACAGTAATTGCTGTAAAAAGGCTGAATGTCTGTGTATGAAGAGTGGGGGTTTTATTTGCTGTTTATATATTCAGGAAGCATAGAAGAATCCAGTAAAGTAATTTTATTACTCTAAAGCTCTCATTATGGAACAAATGAAAGCTAAAGAAGATGCAAGAAACTGGTAGCAGTTTTCATCTTAAGAAACAAAATGATATTTTAACTCTTAATGTTAGATGAGATTTTAACTCTCAATCTTTAATCTGTAGCTCTGTTGTAAATGATCATATCCATTCTAACAAGGCTTCTTCTAGGACTAACATCGCATCTCGAACATTCAATTTTGTCCATGTCAAGTTTAGAACTAAAAAAATGGTTGTTCCTTGTCTCTTCCAGATGATATTGTCTTAGTTACTGTTCTGGTTGGCAGTTTGAGAATCATAGAAAGTCAACTTGTGAGAAAATAAGGTAGTTTTAAAAGATGCTTCTTAGTAGGGCGCACTTAATTAAAAAAACCAGCAACACATAGAAGTAATTCTTACAGAGTAGACCAACGTAGTGGTCCCTATTCTGTTACAGAAATGGGGTTGTTACTACTGATCAGGAGCAGAGGAAAAAATCTTAAATGTGGAAAAAATGGAAAAGTCCAATTTAAGGACTAAAACCTCAAAACAGAATAATTATGTGCACTAGCAGGAAAAAAAAAGGGCTTCTTGGTGATTA
Source organism: Psophia crepitans (assembly GCA_013399095.1). NCBI lineage: Eukaryota > Metazoa > Chordata > Aves > Gruiformes > Psophiidae > Psophia > Psophia crepitans. The sequence continues at coordinate 221,160 of VWZZ01008483.1, forward strand.
TGTTACAGCAGCTTTGCCTAGTTTTTGAGTGGGAGAGGGACATGATTATTTTCACTTGGAAGAGTTCTCACTAAATATTTTTAGCAACTCCAGTACGTGCAGAATTTTTTAAGTGGTTACAGTTAAGTTTGTAGGCTTCTATAATTTTTAGGCAATGTGATTTTTATTGTAATCTCAGTAATATTCAAGGAAGACATGGCTGTGTTTCTTTCCTTTTCAACCCCATCAGCAGTATTTCCTAGAGTGCAAGACACGCTGGCATGTTATTGCAACTAAAGGTCTCGATGCCTGAATATTGAAAGTTAGTCTGGTATAGGTGTGTCTGTCTGTGTTTTCAAACAGCCACAATTTAGTAGTCATTATCCTAACTTGTGCTACATAAGAAGCAGTTTTTATTTCTTTGTTTTAACTGATAATTTTATAAAGGGACCTAATAATATGAAGATGTTTTGGCTCAGTGACTAAAGCAGTGAAATTCTAAGCCATGGTAAGGACAATGCTGTGTTCTCAATACATTATCCTCTGCCAAGCTGTAAGAGATTTGCATTGATGGTTTTTTTATTTGCACCATATTTGACTGGAACTGTGGAAATCGTTAAAAAGGGGGGGGATTCTGCATTGACTTTATTTTTCAGGTGTTTCTTTAACAACTTTGTTATGTAGTTGCATGGTTTTTTAAACGATACTTTTGCATAAAGCTTATTTCTGCCATCTTTACTCAGTCTGTCCTCTGTCATTGCAACTATCAAACGTCACAGGAATTCATGCTTGAATAGGTTTGAGTGTGGGTCTTTTCACTTTTGTATAATGGTTAATCATTGTATTGGCCAAGGGAATGAGTACAGCCTGAAGATCTGTAGCATTTTTCCGCTCTTCTTTTTAGCTGCAGTAGATAATGTTAGAGATAACATTAGGAATTCTACCAAGTGAATTAGAAAAAAACTTATTATGTACTATTGAAATTTATGAACCAGCAAGATAAATATGCCATGATTGTTTGTAGTATAGAAACAATCTTTAAGAGCTAATTCATGCAAAACAGGTCTTTTCTCCCTGTATCTGCTTCTCTTTGGCTCTTCAAAGCATGATTTCTTTTTCATAGCCTCAACAATGTAATTTCATGTTTCAGAATTCCTATAATGAGAGTAAGATTTGTGATTATCAGTGGCCTATTTGTATGTAAAGAGCACCTGTAAACATAACTGAACTAGCGTGGTTGTATGTGTTTCCAGTGGCATCTGTTTACGGCAATAAGCTTTACGCAGTGACCTACAGAAAAGCAAAAGCACGACTAGTGTGAAGTATTGCTGTATCTTAGCTCACGTTAGAAAAATCTGCATGAGCTTTGCACAGAGCTTGTATGCAGGGTGAAGTGCGTGCGTGCGTGTGCGCTGCTGTTTCATGAGGGAAAGCTATGTTGAAGGCTCTACTGGTACTGAATGGGCATTCTTGTATAAAGAGCATGTGTATAATATATGTACAAGTTTTTAATGGTGGTCACATCACAGAGGAATGAAGTGTTTTGATGTCCAGTGTGTCCTTTTAACAAATAAGTGTCCGAATATCATACAGAAAATCAGTATGTTGGTAAATAATACATTTGAGTTGCAAATATCTTTTTATATTTAACCAACTTAGGATGCTAAAAAAAATTAATAGCTAGTGAAAACCATTCTGCCTATATGTGCTTATCATTGAAATGTCATTGCAGTGAGTATGGTTTGAGGAATGGTAAAAGATCAAACCCTTTTGCTTAAAACCTTTTTTCAAATTCATCAGTATAAAACTTAACTGGCAAAACAAAAAGAATAAGTCATTTCAATTTTAGATTTTAGTCTTTTAGCCTTGTTTGTTTTGTCTTCATATTTCTAATTTTATTTTGAAATTATTAGGTGGCACTGCATATTTTGAGGCAGCTTGTGGAATCTTTATTCATGCAGGAGAGTATATTTTTCTCAGCATTGCTAATTCTTGCAAATGAGTTCAAGACTCATAATCTTTTATGTTTTCCTTAAAGAGCGATTTTCAATAGTCCACTGGTTATTAAGTGTTATAGATTTCAGTTAACAGAAAATAAATTTGTAACACTCATTATTGCAGAAGAAGCTTCAGAATCTGAAACAGGGCTACATGGTTCAGGAGTGAGGGTGATACTTAAAGGAATTTTAAGATTTTTATGTCATGCATAAATTTGGGTATGACAATACTGCTCGAGCGGGATACTTAAAGAGTCCACAATCTGGTTCTCAGTACCTTCATTGTTCCTGTTAATTTTGAAGAAAAAGTCATAGGCTTTATTATTTGTCATGGTTTATCATTTTAATTTTCTACATTACTTCTACATATGCTGGAGTACTGCCTACTGTACATGCCATTGTCACATGTAACACATTTCTTTATCTAACATGAAATTTGCTGATTTCTTTTTCTGTTTCCATCATTCCGTGCATTTAATTCATTGAAGAGCAAGAGACTTTTAACTCTTCCACAAAAGGTAAATATTTATGTAATTTTTTACAAATGTTTGGCAACAGTTAATGCTGGCTTTTCCCTCAATCTATTCCATGTCAGTATATAGTATGTAGTTAACAGTGTTTAACAGGCAAGAAGGTTGTTTTTCAAATATCTATATGCTGATGCCCCTCTGTAGAATCTGAAAATGGTTTCTCTTGTGGTTTCTAATTTCCTATTGAAATGCAATACACCGGATTTAAGAGTAGAAGTGATGGTATTTTACGTCGCTCAGAAGTTGCTTTATTGAGTTAAATTTCACACAAAGACTGAAGATTTTAGCTGCATCCACTTCTAATGATGCATCCATGCCTCTTGGCATCTGTGAAGGATGTTTCGTAGGTCTGGACTTAGGAATAGTTGAAGGTGATGATGGCCAGAAACTATCCTTCGGATGCAGAGAGATTCTGAAGAATGAGCTGTGGTTTATTTGCATGACAAGCCCAGAAAGTTAGTCCTGTTGCAGGGTGGGTTTCTTGGGCAGACGTACAGTGCTCACCTCCTGTGAATTTGACCTCCTACACATTCTCCATGTATGTGCTGATACCAGTGAATCAGTAAGCTCAAACAAAACGTGTCTAAGACTGTCCCACCAAGTGAAAAGCGTAGTCTGTCATGTCCCTATTGAGGCAAGATTGCAGAGAAGTCCTAGTTGTTTTTTTTCTTTTTGCTGGAAGTAGGAGTTATCTCAAAATCAGAATTAAGCTTGGAGAAAAAAAATGAGAAAAACTAATCCCTTTTAATGTTAACAGCAAAATACTATGCTGCAATAACATTAATAGTGCAGATAAATCTTTTCTGACCTGTAGTCCTGAGTCCTGCAGATCTTGGGAAATTCTGGTCTGAATATGGGCTTTGGTGAGTCAAAGCCAAACTGGGAGTTGAACTTGAATCAGAATATCTCCTACAACTTCTTAACTTTCTGAAAGAGTGAATCCCACTGACACATTCATACCTGCTTAGGTAAAAATGCAGCAGCTGTTCCATTAGCTACAAATTCCAACAGCCACACCAATGCTCAGGAGTCTGTTCTCATGATAGTGTTAAAAAAAGATGAAAAAGAATAATATTTAACTTAGGCATTAGCAATTACAGGTTATTTTGCAGTGTTAATAATGTACTATAAAATGTATTAAGAAAGTGCTAAGAATGGTTGATTTTACAAATTATTTCTGTCATTTTTGCTTTCTTCAGTATTTGTATTTCTCCCAAACAGAACAATACCAATCAGTCATGCCACTTTGTCTATGCCTCTTTCAAGTTCACAAACCTTGCCCTCTGATTTGGACTGCATGTTTCTTTGCTTAAAAATTCATGCAGACAAATTAGACCATGCCTGTAAGAAGTTTGTAAAAAAGCACATTTCCACAAGGTTTGGATGGATCTGCCCCATGATTTGGGAGTCTGTAGAAGACAGTGGAATCGTTGTGCTCACAGATTACTCTAGCTCAAGGGAACTGAATGCACATGCAACCCGGAGGCAGAAAAGAGCTGAGCAAAAGAAGAGGAGTGGGAAGAAGTGGAGTCCTGACAGTTCTGGGGGACCATGAGTATGGTCAACTTAAGATGAGCAGACTTACTCCAGTAGCCCACAGTCATCTCTGACTTTCCCCAGTGCAGAATAGGAGATAAAAAGAACAGATAATAGGTGGATGGGAGATGGGGATGGGGGAGAGTTGAAACATATTACGTGGCAAGAGACGTAGGTATGAAGGCAAGTGTATACTGCAGATGTGGACATCACTGACCAGATAAATCTACAACAGAAAGTCAAGCATCTGTTCCACTTAATCAATGGGAAGGTTTACAAGAGGGTCTTCAGCAGATTACAAAAGTGCTGACTTGGATTGCTGCCAAAACCAGTATTTTACTTCTTTTCAAATTTTAAGAAATATATGTTTGTTTTCTTGTTGTTTTCTTTTAAATAGAAGCTTCTGTTTGGATCATCCTTGAAACTCTTTGAGGAAGAACTGAGTGTTGCATCAACCAGTTCAGATTTTTATGTTGGCTTATCTTCCTTCTGGAGTAAGTTATTGAACTCAAGATAGCCACCATGTCTCTGTGTGTACTGGGATATCCAAGCTCATCTACCAGCTTGGCAGTCTGACTATGTGCTTTGGTCGTGCCTCAATTCTGATTTGGGAGAAGGTCCAGAGTGGTATCAGCTCCCGTGGAAAGGAAACCCATGCACACAAACTTAAAGGAGCCACAGCACGTTCTAGTCCAGTACAGGGAGCAGGGCTGCAGAGCAGACTTCAGAGCCCATATCCTTTACTATCTGCATGTTGTCCATAAGTACTTTTTGAAGTTGTATATGCAGAGAAGTGGTAGCAAGTTCTTTATTTGATTGATTTTTCAGTGTTACTAACCTTCTAAACATTCATCTGCTCATGATTTTTAAATGTAGCGTATTTTTTAAATTTCACAGTAGAGTTTGCTGTGGATTTTTAAAGTCATGAAAGCTACCACTGAGATACTTTGTGTGTGCGTATTGCAAAACTCATCCTGTAGGCTGAACAGGAATAAACTGGAGACTCTGTATTCTTTCCGAAATGTTCCATCCTGGTCCAACACCAGTGTGAGTTCTCTCTCCTGTGCTGCACAGCCAGCTTGCCAGTGAATGCTCCCCTCCCTTCTTGCTTCCTTTGCCCACTGCAATGGAGGATTCTCCCATCCAAATCTCACCCCTGCTTTGTTTTCCTGCCTTTGTTCTGGATGTGGGTTCTGCCTAGTTTCTTCTTCAGCTTCCACTTCTCACTTCCTCAAACCAGATACTGTTTTTTTCCCTCTGATTCTCATCCACAGAGCATCTAAGCAATACAGATGGATGAAGCTCCTGGCTTTTGCAATGTGGAAAGGATAAGTGCACATGCCCCTAGACTAGTGTTGTAGCTGTAGCTGATTTGTCATTGTTCAACTTTTCTTAGTATGAAGACTGAGAGCGAAGAATAGGTCAGATCCTTGTTGGCTTTTGAGATAAGTGCAGTTCCCTGTTGACCTGCCAGAACCTGCTGTTTGTTTTGCCCGTGAAACACTGATACTTTGAAATCATTTTTATGAGATAAATTTTCACTTCAACTTACTTTTTGCTTACTTGGTGTAAGCAAATCTTTCTGTTATTTTAGACTTCTAGACTTTTCCCCTTAACGTTTACATCATAAGGATGTGTGCTATCTGCTGCTAAGGGTTACAGCTATCTCAAATCTTGATGCTGATTTCTTCTTGTTACATAGCTTACTCAAACATTTAATAGTGCAGGTAAGACCTGGAAGATTTCCAAACTCTACTGTTTGCCTACACCTCCTTTCTGTGTTGACCATCTTGAAACATGATGTGACTCAAAAACAAATTCTGTGTGGCATACTTCACCGTTACAGAAAATGCTGTAGCCAGTTCTGAGACATCCATAGGTTTTCTACAGTCTAGGAAAAACCAATATTGTTACCAGTTTTAATCACAGAACAAGTAATGTCATCAGTCATTCTAGCATTAAGGCCATCCTTGGGTTTGAGCAAGAATGTCCTTTTAGAAAGGCATTTTCACTTAATGACAGCAAGCAATGGAAAATTGTTCCTATGCTTAACCACCTGACTTTTTAAACATATATCTTACTACTTCTCTGACTTTACCTAACTTCATAGCTACTGGGCATTATTGTACTTATATCTGCTGAATTGAAGAGTCTTCTATTGTTAGAAAGTCTTCCCACATGTAAATAACTATGGACCCCAATCAACCCACTTATCTCCTTTCTTTTTAATCCTATCCTAAATCTATTTCTGCAAGGCCATGTCCTGGATTTCATATCATTCTCATGACTTCTCTTTGAAGCTTTTTCACACACAGTATGCTTGGAATGATAGCCTTCCTAAAATAGCAGAATCCATTAACCTTAGCTAAATTGAGTATAGAGAAAACTCCACATTTATTTTTGATGTCCTAAAACTTCCTATCTCTGCATGGCATTTAAGAATTTCTTGTTCTTTGTGTAGGCCTAAAGGCTTATTTTCATATGCCAAAATTTCCCTTCTCCTTTCTTGCTTTGTTATTTGGTAGATAGCAACAAGTTTCCACTTCGGGGATAGTGATATTTTGCTGGAGATACATGTGTAGCATGTACAGCAGCTCAATTTCGAGTATAAGGTGGATTTTCTTGAAATTTCGTGATGGTCACACTGCTACACAGGAGGTAAAACAATTCTAATCCATTTTTTCAACTGTATGAGTGGATTTTTTTAGATGTTATTTATTGTCAAGATTCACAGCTTTCCAGAGCCTACCGAATGCAGAGTCTCTTTGATGGTTGCAGTAATATGAAGGAGGTGGATACCTAAACAGTTAAGCTCAGGTATTAAAAACTAGAGCTAGAAAGGCAGCTACAGCATTTTTGCTGTTCTTTACTAGTTCGGTATTGCTGCCTGTGGTACAATCGTTATTTAAATGAGCCCACATATGCTTCATACATTATGCTATCAGCATAATAAATAGGTGTTTATAGCATCGTGCCATTTAAGAAATTTAGCAAATAATACAGGGTTTTGTCCCCATTGCAACCATTAAACAGAGGATTTAAAATTACTCCGTTTCTTTTGCACTGGTCACTACTGTGAGTGCAGTTTTGTAGGATTTTGAAGATTTTCATCGGATTGGTCTGTTGTTGATATCAGTGCAGATTGAATTTATTTTAAAGTTATATGTCATTCACTGTTAAGATTCATATTTTGTGGATAACAGAAATATATCGTATGATAAATTCTGTCTATCTACTAAAGTGTTTAAAATAAAAAAAGAGAAAACTTTATCTGCCCTACTGTATTTGATATGTTAGTGTAATTTATATTGCTTATGGTTCTGTTAATCTGTGCGTAATTGAAAAGGTAGCATATTTTCTGAGCAGTTATGACTCTAGCCAGATCTAACTTCTCCATCAGTTAAGCAGCAGATGGAAGTTGAAACATGCCCATATTAGTTTTCTGAGGACAGAAGTAAAGATGAGGGCTGTGAACTAGTTAATGCTGTCAGATGTAATTCTATAAACCTTACCGTAGTGCTGACGTATTAAAAGGAGTATGACTTGTAAATAAATTCTTAGTAGACAGATAATGTCTTAGAAAAGTTAAGAAATGGCCATCTCCTGTAAGAAAAAAACAACTCATAGCCTGAGATCTGTAGCTATTTTCTTTAGTTTATTCCCTACCCCCTTTAAGTAACATATTATGAACTTAAATATTTTAGACAATCGAAGGAGAGCATGTATTTTATAGTCTGTCATTAAAAAAAAAAAAACCACTTTCCTTATAATGGACACATGTACTAAGAACTGCCTTTAATGTTAATCAGAACCTTTTATCTCAAGTAAATTTTTGAATTACTTTATGAGTAAAAAACCCAACTCTTTCATTATGTGCATATGTTGAATTAGTTTTTTTACTAATACTGTGATCGCCTCTGGAAAGACTGGAAATCCAGATGTTTAGTTGTACTTCCAGCATGTCACATATTTAGAATCCTGTAAGATCTGTTACGAATTACAGTACAGACTGCTCAGTCTTCACAAGGATGTTTCTTGAATGACATGTGAGGAGGAGACCCAGGAGGAGCTGATGGACCTGCTAGCATATGGGACAGGAAATGGTCTTAATCTTTGTAGACCATGTCTTCTTCCTTTGAATCTCATTCACAGTGGAAGCCAGATGGGACTTAGCAGTGAGTTGAATAATAAAATAAGTAAGAGCTAAGAGAACTTTTGTTTGTTTGACAGAAGACCATTCAGAACTACATCGGGCAGTTAATTCTTGGTAGTTTGGTGTGGTGGGTTGAACCAAGCCAGCAAATAAGCACCAGCAGCTGCTCGCTTACTCCATCGTCTACAATGGGATGGGAGAGAGAATTGGAAGAGCAATAGTGAGTAAAAACTCGTGGGCCAAGATAAAGACAGTGTAGTAAGTAAAGGGAAAAAAATGAAGGAAAGAAAAAAGTGCACAAACCCCATCACCAAGTGATGCAAAGGCAGTCATTCACCACCTCTCACCAGCAGACAAATGCTTAGCTACTCCCTGAGCAACAGCTACCTTGGAAAGTCTACCCTCAGCTTTATTGCTGAGGATGATGCCATATGGTATGGAACATCCCTTTGGTCAGCTGGGTCAGTTGTCCCACCTATTTTCCCTCCCATTCTCCAGCCTCTTTGCTGGCGGAGGACCGGGGCAGACAACAGGGTTGGGCAGCATGAGAAACAGCAAAGGCCTTGGTGCTGTGCAACTGCTCAGCAATTGCTAAAACATGGGTGTGTTATCAACACTGGTTTAGTCACAGATCTAAAACTCGGAACCGTACAGGCTGCTGTGAAGAAACCTACCTCCATCCCAGCCAGACCCAGTACCCCTGGGATTACAGGAGTCAGACCGGTTTATAAATATATTAATGGAATTGAAATATAACATTTTGATTCCATTCATATGTCTGTCTTTTCTCTCCTGCATGGCTTGATTGTTTATGTACATTGTTGTTGTACAACCTTGATATGGTTTAGTAGTAGTAAAAGCTTTAGCTCTAAACTTGCACCCCCTTACCTAAGCAGTCTGCTCAATTAATTCTCTTCTTTCAATTACTTCTTATACTGATTGGTCTCACACCTGAATCAGCAGCTCTTGAAGAGATTAGTTACAGCTCTTTGAAATGTGACTTATGACACCAAAGAGAGTAACATATTGACACAGCTGATAGTGATAGTAGTTGCACCGCTGATTTGAGATACTTACGAATTCTAGGGTCACTGTAGAATTTAGAGGTCTTGGGATTACAGTACTTCAATCTGTAAATTATTGTGTAGTGCTGCCTCTCAAGAGCTCCAGGAAAAGTGCCCTGTAAATACTGATGTCCTAAAAGGAAGTAGATCCATATTTTTCTAAGAGACAGGTTAAGTTCTTGAAGTATTGTTTCTGTCGAATTTTTGTTACCTGTGGTAACCAGCTGTGTTCCAAGAAAGTAATGTGATCGTATGGTGGTGTTACCTATGGTTGTTACAGCTTCTGCTAATGTGCTTTTGCTCCTGTGTTAGACTTTTTTTCTGCTTCTTGTGATTAACATGTAAAGAGTATGCCAGGCTACTTATCAGGCAGATGAAATTTTCCACCACAGAATTAAGCTAGGTACAACATACACTCAGATGTGCATGGTAACCAAAGCTGGAAAGAACACACTTGTGTTTTCTAGAACAGACTTACAGTTCACACATTTCCTCGCTTAGAAGTATGTTAAGAGCTAACTGGTGCTAAATTACAGTTTACGCCATGCACAAAACAAAAATTTCTCCATTAAAGAATTTAGATTTACTTTACAGTCCTCATTAATTGTTTTCATGTTATTTTATATAATGATATTTAATAATGAAAACCAGAACATAAGCATATTGTTAAGGTTAAGGATTTAAAAAATAACAAAAATCAAGAGTTACAGAGTTAACGTTGAATATTTACCCAATCTCGACAGCAGTAATTTTCATGTATTGTCACCAAAATAGCATCTCATTGCATAATAGAATATTCTTTCTCAGGTATTGTGGGTAATACAAAGTAACATCATTTCATACAAATTATTTAGCATAATGTACAGTCAACAGGGCGAAGCACTTAAAAGTCACACAAGGAAAGGGTTATTTTTTAGAGTAACTAATCTGTACACCATACACACATAGGGCTAAATTTTTAAAGCGGTCTCAATTTTCCCTCTGATTTTATATCCTATGCCTATTTTATGCATGTATGATAGGATTAAGATATCTGAGTTTTTGACTTCAGTCACTAATTGATATATCTTAATCCTTTCATATCTGTCCTTAAAATAAGAGGCCATCTTTAAAAATTTCACCTAAAGTGCTCAATTTTGCCTTCAGATACCTCCATGCAACTTCCATTGAAGTAATTGGAGCTGTGCCTGCATATCTGATGGTGGAACTGGACTCATTGCAATAAAGGTACACATTTACCGAGATAATCAGTCATCTGGAATAATCGCTGGGCCCGGTGTGACGTTCTGCATGTGCAGAACTTCCTAGATTGGGCCCTCTGCGTGTGGGAGATTGAAGGTTACAATAACTTCATTTCATACCTTAAATTTATAGCTGTAGCAGAATTTTAATGTAATTTGCTGTATTTAATTTTCCTTTTTTTTTTTAATAAGAATTGTGGAAGGAGGACACAAAAACAACCCCGTTTTTCACAGTGGTATCTTGGTATATTTTTTCATACCCAACCAGCACACAGACATTCCATCATTTCCACAAGCATATTATGGGTGGTACCTGCATGCACAATTGTGGTTTGTGCAGTAGCGCATAGTTTAAAATATCCAGCCCTGAGTGTACTGGGTTTTTGGTTGGGTTTTTTTTTTTTAATCTTTGTGCTTGCAAAGATGCTGTGTAAAGAATCCTACAGTTAACCAACAGCATAAAACCCACATATGAGAAGTTTGGTACGTCTTGATTCACAATACAGATCTCTAAACAACATGATAGAGTAGCTATTTTCCAATAATTTAAAGTTCTCTGTGTTTTGTGATTGAAAATTGATTCCATGCAGCTTTGAAATTGGTGTCTCTCCTGTGACTGGTCTGAGGAGGGACTGTTTACAAAACTCCTGACTTTTAAAACTAATAATTTTGGAGAGAGTCCTATAACATGGTTGACCCAAAAGCAGACGATTTTTGCGGAGGCTTTCCCAAATCAAAAACCAGTCTTGAATTTCTGACTACACAAAAAAATCCAACTAAAAGAAGTTGTTCTTCTGGGATGTTATAACCTGTGAAAAAATGATGAATCTAGTGAGTACTCCTATGATTTCGAATAGTTACTGATGAATATTTGGGTCTAGTTTTAGAACTGTAACAAAGGGCCAGTTTTCAGGGTTTTGGGTTTATTGGTATTCTTTGCATTTATAGTGCTACCAAGTTTAAGAATGACAGAATATGCAGTTCCCTCTGAAAATTATCCACTACCGTAAAGGTTAACTTAGATTAAATTAAGGAAGCTTTAGCCCAGGGGCTCTCACATGACTCTTCCCGTTGGTGCAAAGTCATCTTCCTGTGGCAAGCACAACCAATATTAATTGCCGTAACTTGTTGAAATTGAAGATACTCTTTATAGCACCACAACTTCTTGAAGGTTTAAGAACAGATTTCTTTTTTTAAACAAACATTGGCATAGAGAAATTGAAAATCCAAGAACAAATAATTTCTTTGAAATAGAAGTGAACATCAAGGACCAAAGTAGTGTTTTTAAAGGACTTCTTGCTAAAAAAAAATTACTTGAAAATTACTATATTTTTTACTGTGACTGCTTGAATGGAGAAATTATTCCTCTCAAATAATCTTTAGCTATGATAAGCACTTATGTTTCAAAATAGTAGTAGGAGTTAATTACTTTAAATTTTGATACATGTTTAATGCATTGTTTCCTAGAATGCTACTGTAGTATTTTCTGCATTTAAGCAAATACATGGTTAGCTGATCATGGATTTGTGTCCCCTGCATCCAGAATACTGAACAGGTTTATAATTCAGCCTATCACCTAAATTCTTTCACTCTTTTTGTATCTGTTGCACCAGCTTGATTATGTATAGGAAATTGGGATGTCTGTCCCTTCCCAGGTAAAGACTCTTGCACTGGAAGTAGTTGATTTCTTGACATTAGTGTTCCTTTGTTCTGTGTTTACACCCTGCTTGTTCTACATGTTTGTACATTTCTTTGTTTCGTTGAGATGGAAATAAGTTAAAACTGTTGCTAAACCGTTTGTTTTTCTGGAAGCTTTTCACTATTTTTAATTGATTTTCATTGTGTGTTTTTGCAGCAAGCTTAGTAGTGGAGGAGCGAACGAGACAGATGAAAATGAAAGTGGACCGTTATAATCAGACATCAGGGTCTGGTTCTAGCCAAGAACATGAGCGTGAGCAATATACCAAGGTAAAGTCAGCAGTATTGAAATGATACTTTGGCTTGAAAATTGAAGGCATAAACCTGTTTATTTAAAATATTACATAACCCTCAAGAACACTGTGTTATAAAGCCTGACAGAAATGTCTTCGAGTAATAGCTTTTTAACATTGTTTATCCCCCCGTCTGATGTGCAATTAGTCTTTGATGTCACCTAAAGTGAATCTGCAAAGAACAGAACACTTCAAAACTAAATCAGGGAAGAAAGATCCTTCAACAGCTGTTAAACAAAGCCCTGTCACCGCTAGCTGAGCAAGTCCCTGGTCTGCAAATCCCTGGAGGCTGGAAAAACGGACCATTGATGTGTTGGCCTTACCTTTTATTCTTCTCTAGGTCCTTGCTATTGTCTGATGTGTAGAGAGCTAGATGGAATTGGTTCCAATCCCATGCGGCTATTCTCATATTTGCATAATATTTTTACATCCTAATAATGTCACAGATAACATACTTCCTATCTGATTACTTTGATCTTCTTTTCTAATAAAAATGTAAAGATTTCCTCTGATAATTAAGTGTACATGAAATTACATTAATTACTTTTTTATTATTATTGATAATACTGAAATGAGATACCCCAACCTTGGGGGGGATCCCCTCATGTAGGCTGCTGAGTAAAATGCTGAAAACATCTCACCGGTCTACACTGTCACTTGCAAATCAAGCTGCAAAGGGCTGGAGCTAAAGATGTTTGCCCTTGTGGTGCCTAACCGAGGGGCACATCTGCAGAAGTCAGGAGAGGAAATGCTTAGTTATAGTCTGTGTTTCCTTTAGAGATACAGCAAAGTAAAAGGCAGAGACAAAAACCAGGGGGAACTCAGTTGTGTGGGAAGCGTTCCTGCAGTTTTCTTGCAGTGCCATTGAGAGTGAAGTGCTTTCAAGGAGTGACCACGGGATGGCAGTATGAATGCAAAAGTCCGCCGTAAAAAATTCGGACACGTAGAGCAACCGTGTGCATTAAAAATAATGTCTCAAACTAACAGTAGCTCAAAGAAAATCACAGCTTTTATTAAATTAGACTTTTGTGCTTCAAGGGTCACATTTCAAAGACTTTGTTCACATCAGTAACAACTGAATGCTTGTATTTTTATTTTTACATTTTAAAGAGATGAACTCTCCATTTGCGAACCGGTGCCGTACAGAAAACAGTGAACAGTGTCAAGCTCTCAGCAGGAGCAGACATGAGAATGCTGCTGGTGTTTATTGCCGTAGCACAGACACCGGATTTCTGTCCCTGCCCCGTTCAGGGTCACTCCCCGTGTTTTACAGAGCTGATGCATCCTCCTGGGGGCACAGGTTAAAATAACGAATAAATGAGGTACTCAGCAGAAGCAAAATCAGAAATTTATTTAGGAATGACTAAATAGACAATTGGGCATCTAACTCGTAATATCTGATGGATTTGAAAGATTTGTTAAAGATCTTTTTACAGTTAAATACAGAGACAACTTTAATGAGGATGTTTCTTTTTTTTGTGACACCTCACTGTGAACACAGAACTGAGATGAAACAGTTCTCAAAGGGAAGAGAAATAAGAGAAACGAGGCTTTAGGTCCTCGATTGCCAAACTGCGGGATATCAGTGCTATTAAAAAAAACACAACCCAACAATTAGGATGGAAATTTCCAATGAGATCATTTGTCAGAAGCTAGAATTCGTATAATAGTTACAGCAACTCATTTGATACTGGGTGTGCTTTAACCTTCACAAGGGGTCAGCTCAGAGCAAGACAGTGAGATGCACTGTGTCTCCGTGGTCCTTCCCGACCAGTTAACTTGTTAAAAAACAGTAAAAATGTATTTAGATAAAGTTTGCAAGAGAGAAAGGTAATGCGCGATCTGAGGCCTTTGGCCAGCGTGATCATATACACACCCTTATTCACAGTCAAAAGCCAGCTTTCTGATTTGCATTAACTGTTCTTACAGATTCATTCGTGTGTTTGTATTTTTTTTTGTTATGAAACATGCTTTTTAATCCCGACTCTCTTTAATATTTATGGTAAGCATTATTTTTGTTTCTTGATATATTTTTCTTATTGGATTAATGCAGATTCATGTATAGCTAAAAAGTTGTTGGAAAACATCAATCCACAATGTTACAAATGTCTCTTACCCTCTAGTACCTAGAGTTTTCTTTAGTACCTGGTACCTAGTGTTGTCTTTACGTTTTAAGTATATGGGGAACTGAAATCAAAATTGAAATCAGAGCATGATGAGTACTAGATAGAAAGAACTTTGTTGAATTTTTTTAAAAGTGTATGACCACAACTTTGAGGAACCAAATTCGCTGTCTGCTGTTATAAGACAAATATTTTTAGAATACCCAGTGTTCTGACAGACATGTACTCCTTTCCATGCTAAAACTGTAGTAAGGAGAATGAATTAATTGTCCTGGACTTTAAATCCAAAGATTTTTAACTTTTCAAGTATTTTCTGCATGATAATGGTGTAGTCCTAGATAGGATGGTCCAACCTGTAGTAAATTTTTAAGTGCCAAGAATGAATTATATTAGTGCATTCTAAGACTGTACTATTTTCAGTGATGTAGCTGTTTCCTTCATGTCACTATGGTGATAGTCATCACTTTAAAAATGTTACTAAAGCAACATGTCTTTCTTTACCCTCAGAAGATACTGAAAGGGTCAAGAAAATAAACCAGACAGGTGAACATTTGGACAGGTCTAATGAAAATGTAGTAAGTCGTACAGGTGGTGCTGTAAAGCTGACAGACACTTCTAAGTACTTCAGACTATACCTAATTTCTCCTGCCAAAATCTGTGAAAAGTCTAAAAGCTACAGCAGCAAGACTTACTTTAAATAAAAAAAGAAAAAATGTGCAGGGTCTAATAGATATTTTGGATTAGTGAGAAAGAAATATTAAACACGTATTAAAGAAATGGCAGTTGAATCAGAATTCATCCTTCTTTAACAGAAACACTTCTTTCTTTGCCAAGTAGTGGTGTTTGCCCACTGCTTCAGAAAAGAAGTATTTATATTTATTAGAGACGTTATGCTGTGCCGCACACTGAGAAAATACTCCCTCCAGCTTTTCAGAGCAATCAGCTCGCATGGATTTGATTCTTCCACTATTTTAGCATTTGCAAATATCCCTGTTTTATTACACATAAAATTCTCAAAAGTTTTCCTTCAGTATGGACTGGATCTCCTTTGCAGTAGTTAATTATGTGCATGCAAAATTAATTCCTTACATTTAAATATGTTTTGTCTTATATTGAAACAAGCCTTTTTTTCAGAGGTATGGTAACATGGCCTTTGCAATTTCCAATCCATTTCTGATAAAATTCTTCCATTTTTGTAATTTCTCCCACTCAGTTTATCAATCTTCTAGTCTCAGTAAGCAAGCACTAGTTTTTCAAGCCTGCTCCATGCAGTTAGTGTGTACAGATCCTTAAACATCTGTGTTTTAATCATCCATTAATGGACTTTAAATAGGTAACTGTCTGCTCTACAACATCTGTATAAGTCTTGATGGCTGTTCCACTCACTCTGTTTTGAGATGCTCACAGGTCTCACATGCTTATTTCCTTCAGTTCCAAAGGAAAGACTCTATAATTTATGTTAAACAGTTAAATTCTAAAAAATTACATGAAAAAAAAAACAAACCCCCAAGCAAAAAATCCCAGTCTGACAACAAACCCTCTGTGGGTTTGGCAAAAGATTTTAATGGGCTTTAAACATCTGTCTGCCTTCCTGCTTGTATGTCGGTAAGGCTGCAATGGCTGATCTGCACATATTTGTGCTGTGTCAGTGTCTGAGAGAATCAAAACACTTTGGTAGCGTAATTCTGGATTTGCTTAGATATAAATGACAGTATATCTTAATTAGGCTCATAATTCAAAATACAATAAGGCTTTATTCCAGATGCCACACACACAACACAAATACCTTGCAGTTCAGGCTTTTCAGAGAATGTGCAACACTATTTTTTTGAAGATTTGTTTATTCAAGAGAGTTACTGATTAGAGCACTGTAGTACATACTTAAAAGGACACGGCTCTATATTTAGATGCACTGCCAACTCCGTTAACACCATATGTGATTGGAAATCATTTAGTATGAAGGTGTAATCATGCCATTAGTTCATTGGCACTCTGTGGATTTAATTTGATAGTTAATGTCTACAAGGAAGGCCCGGATAGGAGACCCGAGATGATGTGGGGCTGAATATGTTAATTTTATGTGATGCTAGGCAAGGCACTTAGGGCTATGTATAGAAAATGCTCTTGGACATTGATTTGAAGAGTATCTTCTTTCGGTTTCCCTTCATCCACCTTCAAGGAAAAGTATTCACTATATGTCGTATCGATATGCCAGTCACTCCAGTACTGGTAGGGTTTCACAAAATTCAATGAGGTCCACATTCATTTGACTTGTGGGCTTCACTGCAGTTTTCCCATGGTTCTACTTGCTCATTTTTACTGTTCCCTGTTAGGAAGTTGAGTGGTGTTCACAGCAGTTGAGTTGGATACAATTATGGGAAGAGTTACTTAAAATCACTGGTGCTTACTGAGCTCTGGACCATCACTTGAGCTGCTCCTAAGACACAGATGCTGATAGGAGTCAGAGACATGGGGCCTGGACACACCAAGGTGCTGACTGCTGGGCCATGAAACCCAGCAGCTTTTGGGGGAACTCTGTTTGAACAGTCATAAAACGCAAGGTGCTGTGTGCATGACTGAGCGTTTCTTGACAAAATTCCCTGTTAGAATAAGGTGCCTCAGAAGACAGCTGTGATTTCAAGACTTGTGTAAGCCCGGGGATAAACCTAGCCCTTGATGTTTCTGGTCTGGATTTCTCTTTCCTCATTTTAATTTCTGCATTTTAATTCCCATTTGATGTTCTCATTTCGTTTCCTCATTTGAAGCACTTAATGAGGCACATATTTTCAGAGGTCACCTGAGGCTTTTTTTTCTAGTTAAAGGACTACAGTTTTCACTTATTAATATAGACGATAATGTAATTGTAATGGGCTATTAAATGACTTCTAAAATGTGCCTTATAATCAGTAAAATTGCTAACATTGTTAGCCATTGAGGAACTGTAAAAGTATTCATGAAGTACACGCTTGGTTTACATCTATGCTCTCCATTGATGGTAATGCATCTGCAGTTCATCATACCCCTTTCTTCTGCTTTTGCTAGCAGAGACAGCAGCTCCACAGGTGGTAAAGTGAATGGAAGAACTGTGTTCAAGCTGTTTACATTTCATTACATTGAAAAAACTTCTGTCTTTGTAATGCAGGCGCAGACAGAGCAGACAGTTTGGGCATTTGAAGCTAGCTGCTATTAAGGTTTAAAAAACCAGACCTACGCTTTAGTAATTCATACTGGAGTTGCTGCAAACTTCATCAACTCTCCTAACGTGATAAATAGTGCACCTTGGAATAGAAATGTTACATAAGCTTTAACTCTGTAAGACATAGAGTTGGAAGAGTAGCAGTTGCATGGCAAATTCACTTGGTTTTGAAACGTAAAAAGTATGTAATATCTACGTAGAACATGATGGGGAAATCTATTATGAATACATGCAGAGTTATGAAGAGCAGTAGTTTTACGGATGAGCAGGACTGTATCATATTACTTTTGAGCCCAGTTGGAAACCTCTAGGCATTACGTTAATGCAGATACTAAATAAGTGGATCTTAGCTCATGACATTTTTCTTCTGAATGATAAGTTCAGGTATATTGCAACAGTAAAATATTCTTCTTTTAATGATCGGAGATTTGTGGAAGAGTACTACTTACTTCTGTCTGTATTTGAGGGGAAGAAAGATTAACTTCAAAATTGCTTTAGTTTCGTTCATCTGTTAGCTGAGTTGACTGATTATCAGATTATACTGAAAAGGAATAGGCAGGGAATAAGTAGGAAAAGTTCTGTGCCTCCTGTAGAGGACAGCGAATCCACAGTAGAAGCAGCAGCTGTAGGAAGGAAGAACTAAATCTGGAAGCAGCAGGAGTGAAATGTAAATGTGGCAGCGGTCAGCATTAGCTTTCAGCATCATCGCTTTTGTGCTAATCTGTGAAGGGAATCACAGCCCTGGCATGCAGTATAAAGGCACAGCAAAAGCTCAGCCATGCCGTGAAAATCTCATTTAGGAAGGGAAGGGAAGGGAAGCTCCATGTCTTACACAGTAGCTCTGTGACTGGGATGCCAAGGCAGCAGAAGGCATGGATTCCGGATTTTTCTTTATCTCCCATCTCACTGTAAAATTCTGTTTACCAACGTGTCATATGAAAGACTGACTGTTAAGCTGGTCTGATATTTACAAAGCTATTCGATTTTGTACAGACTGATGGACGCTAGGGAGCAAGGCAGAGTGAGAATATCTACACTTCTGGGGGCTGACAACTGGGCTGAGGACCCTGCGGCAATAAATGGTTTCATACTGATACCAATCAATCATTCAGTGAGGCTGAATCCCTAAACAGTCACTGATGCATAAGCTGGGACTTCTGACTTCTGTCCCAGTATCCTAACTGGACAACCATGCTCAATGCTTTCTCTCTCTCTTCTCCCCATCTTTCTCAGCTGATGTAGGTAGCCCATGAAAGGTGCAGCAAATTTAATATAAGTGAAACAGAGGGTCTTCTGCTGCCCCACATGGCATATATAGTGCACTGTGTTCAACTTTGTTATTCTGCAGTTGAATAATTAATCAAGTGCTAAACAAACAACCAGATTCAGGCTTGGGACAAAGGCCAGCAGTCTATGCCTCCCTCAAAACTTAAGAATAAGAAAGGTTTCCAGCAGAAGAAAGGAAGTCACTGCATCTGGCCTTAACGGTTCCCTTGATGGGAGAGCTCAGATTGTGTCAGCCTTCTCCAGCAGCATGACATACTTGCTCAGAGACCACATGAATAATCTTCTACCATTCCAGATGAGCTGTATGCACTGTCAAACCAAGGGCCACAAAGCTTTCATTCTTCCTTTGAATTTTTTTTTAGACATTGGAAGAAAAATAGGTCATTAAAGAAATTGAAACGTTCCGTTACTATGAAATGGAGCTGTTAAGAATTATTGTGCTTTGTATTTCCATTTCAGAGAGGTTTATTTTGCAGTTTGAAAGAGGGCAAGCAGCAAAGTTATTTAACAGAGTCTACAAGCCATTTCAAAAAACTGTTCTGAATAAACATAGTATAGTCTCACCTTAACCCCATTGGTCATTTGTATTCAGATAAGTCACACCAAGTCACTTGGAAAGAGAATCTCAAAAGAAATCCTTGCTGAAAAGGGAAGTTGAAAATATTTTTAAATATTGGAGTTCTTAAGTCCTCTGTGTTACCCACTTTAGTAAAACAGAGTTCTGCTGCGTCTGTTTCCATGTCAATGCTTGTTAAACATGTTATTTGATCTCAAAGTCATCATGGCCGAAGCTATTCTGAAGTCATCTGCAGAGTTTCATTTAGTATTTGAAGCTGAAAATTTATCTTTAGTAAACCAGAGCTTTCTTGCCTGCAGATGTTTTTGCTCAGTCACCCAGTGCGAGCCCCCTCGGAGGGTATTGCTAAGTTTCCTCAAAGCACACTCCTCAGGTCAAACCCCCAGGGTTTTATTCAGAAATTGCGTTGTGGTGTTAATTTTGGCATACGCCATTCAGAAGCTGTGAGTAACCCCGAAACATGTGCTGAGACTATAACCTCCATTTCTCTACAGATTTCCATATTTATGGTCAGTGCTTAGTATCCTCTTTATTTCCTCCCCTTCTCTACTCCAGTTAACTTCCTCATCTTATCTTTGATGTTTTCCCAAGAGGTTTCCAAGTGTGCTGTGGAGACCTCATACATAGTTGCTGAAAGGCACCAGAGCAAGAGAAGGTAAACCTGGCTTGAGGACAGGAGGCCTGATAAGGTTGCCTGCACAAACCTGAGCTTGTGTTTGCCAGGCTGTTATAGTTAACTCATGACGTCTGCCGACTGACTCAGCCTGCAATCCTGTGCCTAGATGAGCTGAGGATATTCACAGGCCACCACAGCTTTGTGTATAATTCATAAATAAACTTTTGTGACTTGCAATTTATAGAGCACAAATCTGGAAAATGAACTCCTTAGAGTGTCATGTCAAAAACTCCCTAGTCTTCCAATGTGTTAATCGTTTCCCTATAATATGCCCTGGCAAGTATACCAGTGGTTTAGTCCTCTGCCAGGGGTACCTTGCTCTCTAGTGATAATGGGGTTTAGTTTTGGGAACCTGACAATTTTTTGATCTTCATATCTGTGTGACTGAATGTTTAGGTAAGTGTGACATATGTGCCAGGATTGAAGCTTCCTTTTATATATGTCTGACTGATGATGTAATGTGAGTATTACCTAATAGGAGGTGTGGTGTCGCAGCTGGTTTTAACTAATGAAAGCTTCTACTGTTAGCAAAAAGGTAATAACTTCTACACCTGTCCACATAGTCCTTTTGCTGGGTCTTTTGCTAGTTCTGACATGTGTGCAAAAGCAACTATATCAGGGAACTGATCTGCCTGAAAATAAATACCATTCTGGCTGAGTTAGCTTTCTGCCTGACTAATCCTTTAGTATCACAATGCAAAGAGATATTTTGAGGTAGAAGAGATACTTTTTTGCTTTTCTGATAGCTATGGAAATCAATCCCCAATGTCAGCTTCATGTAGCATTACATTTCCTTTAGACTCAGATGCAGTTCTCCTGTTTCAAAATAACTGTACAAGTATTTCATAGTATATTTTTTAATATGGAAAAATGGAAAAAAGATCTATAGCTGAATAGATGGTATGCATGTGCTTGAGATGTCTGTCCACTGCATAAATACTTCATTATTGTAGTTCCAGTGTGCTAAAGAACAAGCAGCCTATTTCATTTTGAATGCTGTAATTGATTTCAAGTGTCTTATTTAGTCCATAAATACCATGTTTGATTTCTTCGCTAGACATGAAGACATTATTTAATACAGATGTTTCTCTGAATTTCATACAATTTTGTTAGATCTAAAAGCAGTTAGACACAATATATGCGTTATATTTTGATAAGACTCCTCACCCTTTCTTTTCTTGATCTCTAGTATAATATACAAACAGATCAGTACAGAAGTTGTGATAACGTCTCTGCCAAATCATCAGATAGTGATGTCAGTGATGTGTCAGCCATTTCCCGAACCAGCAGTGCCTCACGCCTCAGCAGCACAAGTTTTATGTCAGAGCAATCTGAACGCCCTCGGGGCAGAATCAGGTGAGTTCTCAGTGCAGCTTCAATTGTATCACACCCCCTCTTTCATTTGGTGCTAAAATACAACCAGAAATTATTCAAATTAGGTGACCACTACGTAAGAATTCATGAAAAATGTCTGTGCACACATAAACTGTCTTCATTGCTAGCCTAAGATGACAATATTTATGCAATTGTGCATCTCAACCAGAAAGCAAACTTCCCATGAGGAGGTGACAGTTTAATGTATTTGTGGCAAATGGAACTTGAACACACACTGTCATCTCATTGCTGGCTATCAGTCAGTGTAATCTATATGCCAATGAGGTATTACAGCAGAAATATTACTAGATTTTTCGTCTAAAGAATTTTCTTTCATAAAAGCTCTGGTTTTCTTCTTTCGATCTATGTATTTATTTCCCTACCTACCTGCTTTTATTTTGCTGTTTTCATGTATGTGATAGATTACTAGCTTCGAAACAACTACTTGTATAGTAATTTTGCTATCTCTGATTAAAAAGTAGTCTAATTCATTTGCGTTATCGATAACCAAATATCTCTTTAGTGCAGTTTTAGATACACTAGTTGGTTTCTGTCTTCATTTAACCTGATGACAAAACTCCCACCAGCTATAATGGCTGTGGGATTGGCTTGGTAGTCTACGATTACATCTACCAATGTCTGAACTCTCAAAAATTTTACTTTAAGTGTTATAAGACACAAGAAGAGTTAGGAACAATTAAAAAAATCTCTATGGAGGACATCAGTCTGATAAAAGTCTGGATGGCATCATTTAGTACTTCAGAACTTTTCTAGACAGACTCATTGTCTGAGAAGCTCAGCTGCAGGCTTTTTGATCTGTTTATGCAATGGGAAGGGATGCTAGGGTGACTCAGAAACTGGCTTCTATGTATGAAGTAGCTTCTCTTCATTTTTTTTGTTAAGGAAAGTTCACAAGGGTATTCAAAGTCATGTTTCAGATTGGTGAAATTATAATCTGACAGATGCAGTAATCTACAGTCCCGCAGAACACTGCAGTGGAACTGTGAATGTATCGAAAGTTATCCAACTGTTTAAAGTTATTTCAATTCATGTGTTTAAATGCTGCGTTTCATTGTGTCCTAGCTTTTCAGTACTTGTCTCTTACAGAGGGCTTTAGTCATACCAAAATACCTGTATTTTCTAGACATTGAATTTTCTCAGCTAGGCCCTGTCCAAGTATCTTTGGCAGGTTGAACAAAATAGAATTTTACCCCATAAATATCTCTATGTTGAACAGGTTTTATCAGAAACGTTCCCTGGGTTCAGAATGTCTGATCACAAATATCAGGACTGGGAGAACCAGTAAGCTCATGTGAGGCTGGAAAGGGAGAAACCTAGGGTCAAATCCTTGCTCTTGTTCAACCTCTTCCATTCTAATGAGTAGCAGAGCACCTTGGGTACAGGATCAGTTGATGCAGTCTGCAATGGGAGCTCCAGTCAGCTTCACTCTAGACCTCTAAAGTGAGATGTAAGTGGAATTCAGACATCTTCACTTTCTGATACTGTCCACAAAATCCATACCTCAGAGATTAGATGCGGACTTGCTTTCATTTTCACTAAATTCAGGTAGTACTTCCATAGTGAGCAAAATGTATGGTAATAATATACAGTGGAGCTCATTGCGTAGAGAAATACGAGGAAGAGATTAACAGATTAATAAATTACTCATAACTTTCAATATTTTTCTTCTATACTGTCACTGGATTTGCTCCC
Source organism: Psophia crepitans (assembly GCA_013399095.1). NCBI lineage: Eukaryota > Metazoa > Chordata > Aves > Gruiformes > Psophiidae > Psophia > Psophia crepitans. The sequence continues at coordinate 244,597 of VWZZ01008483.1, forward strand.
CTGAAAGACCTGTTACACTAAGTGGGAGATGCCTAACGTACTGCCTTAGCAATTAGCCCATTTCAACCATTAAGCGCAGGGGAGTGAAATTTAAAATAATCTTGATGTTATGTTGGAAAACATTGTATCTAGTAGATTAACGTTCACTGTTCAAAATTTTCCATTTGAGTTGTTCACGCTTATTTTTGGATGATTGCCTGTCATCACTATAAAAAGGTCTTTAGAGACCTGCAAAAGTGTTACATCATGGAAATTAGGTACCAAGAGAGGTCAGAATGAAAGGAAGTTAAATGTTGAAGAGAAAGGCAGAAGGCATTTTGCTGATGATCTGAGCCAAAGTCAGCTTCCTACCCTCCTGTGTCTGGTCGCCTGTGTCACAGAGTCTTTAGTCAATTCTTGGTGCAGCTTATGTATTAGATGGAAACAAAGAGTTATTTTGGGGAAAGGGTTGATTGTATTATGAAATTTTTTTTCAGAGTAAGATTCATGCTGTTTAAAACTATGTATCTACAGTGGAATTCACATCAAAATTATTTTTTTGTTACATTATTTGTCTAACTTCCCTAAGTCATCATTAAAAAGAAGAAAACACCTATCATCTTAGATGGTTCACCTCATCTTCAGATAGATGTCAAAGACAGGTGAATTGTCCTTTTCTGGCATGAATTGTTGGAAGAACCCTACGTGACTATTTTAGATTGGTTGCTTTAATTTTAGACATCTAAAATTAAGTTAAATGGTTTCTTTCTCTTAATTACTAATGTTTAAGTTAAAAGAATTAGAAAATTCAAGTTTTATAAGTAATTTGAACTTCAAATTTTATTTTTGCCTCCAAGAAACCTGATGTTAACAGATATCAAGTGGGATGGGATGGAGTGGGGTGAGATCCCACAGGATGGGATGATCGAGCAGGAGGGGGCAAGCCAAAGAGCATTTTTTTAACTTTCTGTCTTCTGTCTTACTAAAACCACATATCTACCATCATCTTCATTTGGAAGTGTGTCAGCCCAGTGGCTGTGGCAAGTACATGATAGTAATGTTAAGTTTAAAGACAGAAAGTTTATTGGACTACCTTTTTTATGCACCTACTTTTGCTCTCCAAATACCTTCTGGAGATGAGAGCTATGAAGAACCTAGTAAGTGTACAGAAACTCAAAGGGGGTAGCCCAGTTTTAGCCATCTCACTAAACCAATTAATTCAACTAATATCCTTAGATGGCTTTTTGTATAGAATCATAGAATGGTTTGGGCTGGAAGGGACCACAAAGATCATCTAGTTCCAACCCCCTTGCCGTGCGCAGGAACACCCTACACTAGACCAGATTGCCTAAAGCCCCATCCAACTTGGCCTTGAACACTTCCAGGGATGGGACTTCCACAGCTTCTCTGGGCAACCTGTTCCAGTGCCTCTCCATCCTCACAGTAAAGAATTTCTTTCTAATGTCCAATCTAAATCTCCCCTCTTTTAGTTTAAACCCATTCCCCCTTGTCCTGTCACTACACTCCTGAAGAAACAGCCCCTCGCCAGCTTTCCTGTAGGTCAGCTTTAGATATTGGAAGGTCATGATTAGGTCTTCCGGAGCCTTTTCTTCTCCAGGCTGACCAAGCCCAGCTCCCTCATCCTGTCCTTGTAGGACAGGTGCTCCATCCCTCTGATTAACTTTGTGACCCTCCTCTGGACTTGCTCCAGCAGCTCCACGTCTTTCCTGTAATGGGTACACCAGAGCTGGATGCAGTACTCCAGGTGGGGTCTCACAAGAGCAGAGTAGAGGGGGAGAACCACCTGGATTTGACATTCTATCATGTAAGACAATGTATTCTGTATTGTCTAATGTTTATAGTTATTTCTTTATTCAAGCAGTAAAGCTTTTAAAACCTGGAAGCACATCTCTTTTTCTTCCGACTCTAAAGTCGGTAGGTATTAGCTATAAGTGTAAAACAGTTTGTGAGGCGGGTTGGCAATTTTTAACAACTCTTTCAGTTATATTACTCAAACTACATTGTGCTTTTGATAATGCACAGCATGTATAGAAGAAAATACTGTCTGAAAAGCAAGGATAAAACCAGTTGATGCAGAATAACACAGAAATACCATGTGTCTTACTTGAATAGCTCAGTAACACTCTAGCTATTCTAGTTGGTCAGAACTGCCAAATTTAAAGTTTTGTAGTATTAGGAAACTTGAGCATGTTGAAGATGTTAGTAACAGAGAGAGAATGAAAGCAGATCTTTCCTTTCCTTTAATCACTGACAAGACTGTGTCTAAACCTTTTAAGGTAGAAGACTAATTTTATTCCTACAGTATATTTTTGATTGAATTACTTGCCAGAAAGCTGTGACATAGCATGCAGGGAAAATACCATTAGTTACTCTTCAGTGTGGAGCTTTTGTTGATTAACACTTCCAATAGGTTCCAAGAGGGAATTAAGACTGATGCAAGTTCTAAACATAAGTATGTAAAATAGCTTCTTAATTTCTAATTTGTTTAGTGTTCGCAGGTGGATATTATAACAAATGGCTATGTGTGGATAGAGTCTGCACATGCAATTATTCCAAACATCTTTCTTGTTACCATCCTGGGACGTCTGGCTGATCATCATGCTCTCTAGTGGAAGTGCAGGCAAATATCAGGAAGTTTTGTTCTTGGAACAAAATGTTCTGGGTCCTTTGACTTGAATCAGACTTGTGAATTTGGCTTGTCACATCGTTTGGAGTCGGTGTGTATTTCATAACTGAAGTCAGATTACCAGTCCTTCTTTCATCAGTCATGGTCTTTATGCATTTATAATACAGTCAAGCAATACTTGGTGCCTGTGTATGCTGCAGATGTTACTGTATATGACTCAGGAACATTTCTCACATCTTAAATAAAGCAGAAGGAAATTTTTCACAGTTTAATGCAAATGATTGATAAGTAAGAATCCATGTTAAATATGTGATGATTAATCAGCACCATATGGGCTTGATCAAAGAAGGACATTTGATCATTTCATTAAAAACGGTGCCAAATGATGTCACTGCATCATTTTTCATCAGTGGCCTGCTTATTTAGAGATACCTGGACTTTTTGGTGATGTCAAGTACGGAACTGTCATGCATGGTGAAGATGAGCTGGAGACTTCCGTTTTTGAGGATTTAGCAAGTTGTCTACCATAAGGTGTTTAAATCTGATTGAACAAAATCTGCTAAATATATGAAAGACTGGATAACTACTTTTAAGGTGAATTTCTCTCAGTGTATCTGGATTTCAGACATTACGAATATCACTGTTATTCCTCATTTTAAATTTGAAAGCCACATCTTTATTAAGAATTAAATTCAGCATCTTAATAAATGTGTGACATAATATAATTATGTATGTGCCATATTTTATTCTGGCTTTACATGCTTTGCTTAACTGAGTGCTTAAGCTTAACTAAAATATTTTAAATGAGCTTATCAAAGAAAGAGGATAATATAATAGGTTGTAACAGTGGACTAAAACCAGTCCTAATTTATTTCACATGTTATACCATGCCACTGAGTGGCTTGTATCACAAACTCATATATGCTTCTTAGGATTCAGGTATGCTCTCAATACATTACTGAAGGAAAAGAACTTTTTTTGATTCATAGTATCAGACTCTATCTTACAAACCTTTTCATCCCCCGTTTCCAGAACAGCATATACAACTTGCATGTAGCTGTTACTCTGTCAGTACACTAGAACTTTAGTGCTAATACACTTGAGCTTTGAAAGAGGAATGACGGAGAAGCAAAATAACAACACATGATCAAGTGAGGAAGTGGTTGATGGGTTGGTAAGGCAAGGGTGCAAGGTGATGGAGATAGGCAAGACCTCATAATCAACAAAACGGGGCAGGAAGGAGACCACCCCAAGTGAATGCACTTGAATAAGGACATGTTAGAAAGGAAAGCATCTGAGCGAAGCTCTCATACCTTTTCTGGGAGATCAGCACAAGTCTTTCTGAATGGCCTGCGCTCTAAGGCAGGGGGAACAAACAAAGGGAATTAGAGGTATGTTGTGCAGTTGCAGGGCTATTATCTCATCATGATCACAGGAACATGGTAGCATAGCTTACATGACTGGAGTGCTGCAATCCATGGAAGCACAGGGCAGAACTGCAAGAAAGAGATGTTTCCCTTTATGTTAGAGAGCAGAGTATGCAGGGAGCTCTGCCTAGAGACTGGTGATGAACCAGCAGAGAGTTTATGGGTCAGAATTAGGGGGCCAACCAAGGTCATGATGTTGTGGGTGTCTGCTATGGACTTCCTGATCAGGAAGAAGTAGATGAAACATTCTTCCAACAACTGGAAGATTCACATTCACAGGCTCTGGTTTTCATGAGGAAATTAAACCATCCTGATATCTGCTGGTTGAACAATGCTGTAGGGCACAAGCAATCCAGGAGTTTTCTGTAGTGCACTGATGACCAGAGGGAAAGTCTGGAGCAAGGGCTCAGCGGAGGATGATCAGGTCAAACTGGACATGTACAAGTCATTGGCACCTGACAAGATGCACCCATGAGTGCTAAATGAGCTAGTGCTGACGCATGTCATTGCAAGGCTACTCAATAATCTGTGGAACATCATGGCAACCAGGGGATGTTCTTGAAGACTGGAAGAAAGAAATTATCACTGCTATCTTCAAGAAGGGCAAGGGGAATCTGGGGAACTATAGACGTGTCAGCCTCAGCTCAATCCCTGGGAAGGTGATGGAGTAAATAATCCTGAAAATCATTTCCAAACATACAGACAAGAGGGTGATTGTGAATATTAGCATGAATTTACAAAGGGGAAATCATGCCTGACAAGCCTGATAGCCTTCCTTCATTAATTTCATTAACTCGTTTGGTGGATGAGAGGAGAACAACAAACGTTCTCTGTCTTGTCTTTAGTAAGGCTTTCAGCACTCTATTCCAAAATATCCTTATTGACAGACTGAGGAAGTACAGCCTAGGTAAGTGAACAGTGAGGCAGATTGAGAACTGGCTGAACACAAGGCTAGGAGGGTTGTGGCCTGTAACACAAAATACAGCTGGAGGCAAGTCATTAGCGGTGTATGCCTGGGGTCAATATCGTGGCAGTACTGTTTAACATCTACAGTTTAACATCATCACTGGGGTGATGGAACAGAGCGCACCCTCAGCAGGTTTGCAGACAACAGAAAACTGACAGGAATGTTTGATACATTAGGTGGGTGTGACTATTCAGAGGCACCTCGACTGGATAAAGAAATGGGCCAATAGGAACCTCATGAAGTTCAACAAGAGAAATGCAAAATCCTGAGTCTGGGGAGGAATGACCCCATGTACCATTACACAGGGAGGGGTTCACAGCTGGAAAGCAGCATTGCAGCTGGAAAGCAGCTTTGCAGAAAAGACCCTAGGATCCTTGTGGACTCCAAGTTGAACGTGAGCCATGACCCAGCAATGCCTCCTTGCAGCAAAGGTGGCCAACACCATCCTAGGCTCCATAAGGAAGAGTGTTGCTAGCAGGTGGAGAAACATGATACTTCCTTCTTGCTCAGCTCTAGTGATGTACATCTGGAGTTCTGAGTCCAGGCCTGGGCTCCCCAGAACAGGAGACATGGAGCAAAGGTCCATGAAGATGATGAAGGCATTGCAGCATCTGTCATACAAGGAGAGTCCAAGAGAGCTGGGACTGTTCGAGGAGAGGAGAGGAGTGGAGAGGAGAGGAGAGGAGAGGGGATCTTATCAATGTG
>VWZZ01008483.1:250329-279319 GCA_013399095.1 Psophia crepitans
TCCATGAAAAGATGAGAGGAAATGGGCACAAACTGATACAGCAGAAATTAAACATAAGAAAAACCTTTTTTTTGTGCAAAATTCATTGAACACTGGCACAAGTGGCTCAGAGATGTTTGCAGTCTCAATACCTGGGGATATCCAAAACCGAACTGGATATGGCCCTGAGCAACCTGCTGTCATTGACCCTGCACTGAGCAGGAGTGTTGGACTAAGCAATCTCCAAAGTTGTCCTCCAGCCTCAACTATTCTGTGATTTTCTGAATACTGTATCATTGTAGGTGAGTGTGCTGTATCTGGAAATTACTTCTAATTCAAGTCTGATTGAGGATGAAGCTAAACAAAGGTAAAATATTTAGTTATAGAATGGAAAGTGGACGACCCTTAAGAAGTGTGAAACAACATAGGTGGTGGGAATAAAAAATTCGTTCATCTGTATTTAACTCCTGAATTCTTTCTCCCATTTTCAGATCACCTGTTGTAGATACTGACCCTCTACCTCACTCATATGCATACTTTACAACTAAAGTTGCATTCTTCAGAGGCAATCCTCTGTAATCATAGATTTATCATCCATCCTTTCCTTAGGGTTTCCATACAGTTTCTTACAGGTTCAGATCTTACTCCACACATACACGCACAATACTATTGATTCTTAACCGGTTTAGGAGGCTGCTCCTCAACCCTGTGATTTTTATTTTACTTCTCAGGGTGTCCATGCACACACTGTAATATGCATGTACTTCAGAAATGCAAATGACCCTTTGGCAGATGAGGTTATCTCCTGCCTTCTACTCTGCTGCTATCAGATCATTATCACGCTTAGAGGAGGAATATTGGCTTTCCTATCTGTTGAGGCAATATGTAAATTTACTAGAAAGCTTCTCCCTGTGCTAAAATCGTCTTTTCTATGTCAAGCTCTAAAATTGACCACACTACTTGGTATCGTGTGAGTAGAATTAAAATGTACAACTTTTGGCTCGTGAAAACATGTTAAGATAGTAATCAACCACTTTGAGCTGATAAATGAGCTTGCGATGACCGATCAGGCTATCTTTAACAGATATCTAAACAGACTAGACATAAGCAGATCTTCGGGAATGTTGTTTCATTAAACCTCAGCTTTAAGTGACGTATATGGAAGCATTTGGTCATAATTCAATCCTATTTGGTAGTAAGTGTTGTCTGTAAGGCAATTCTCCCTACACCTGTTCTGTCCTATATATAAGAGCATGGGGCAGGAAGGGACCTCTCTGGAGTCCCTGAATGTAGCTTCTGCTGTCACGAAGAGCTGAATCACATGGATGCATTTTCAGGATACATCTTCAACTTAATTGTTTGCTTTTGCTCTCAGCCACTTATTTTAGAAGGTTTTCCAAATCTCATTTCTTTGATACTCTGTACATTTCTTTTAGTTACACGGTAAATTTATTCACAGAGTATTTAAACACATTGTTCACTTTTGTTCTTGTACCAATATTGACATCTTAGATAGGTTTTTCCTCCCTCCTATTTACTCCCTGGGGTATCATAGCAAGCAATTGCAGCTCAGTGTTTTCACTAGCTGTAGTTACATATTAAATCCTGTGTAGTTTGTTGGTCATCCTAGCAGGCCTTCTCTGCCAGTTTCCAGGTTGACTGAAACGTTCTTGAATTCATGTGATCAGTAGTGTAGGTGGCCTCTTGCACAGTGTCATTAATTCTGCCCTAACCAACACATGGAATAATCCGTTTGCTTTTTTCATAATCATAATGCCTGGCTATGCTGGTTGTGTAGCAGTTGGCCAAAACAGTCAAAAACTGTAACCATATTAGAAGCTGTGCCTTTGGAGACAGTTACAGATGTATGGTTTTCTCAGTTCCCTGCATCTCCTGAGTCCTTTCTCCTCAGATATGGAGCATGTATGAAGGGTTGATACCAGTGTGGACCACGGCATAGTGTTCTCTTTAGCACCCTGCTCCTTGCCTTTCCTCTGCAGGCTTTCCTTGCCACTTCAACAAGGAGGAAATCTGAGAAACTTAGGTTGATCTTCTATCCCCTCTCAGGTTTGATTAGCAGTACTTACAGAGAGGGAAGATCTGGTGAATCCAAATTAGCTTTCAGATATATCTGCAGTTTCCAAATATCTTTAATTTTTTGTACTGAAAGGGAACTGTCTGCTAATTAATAAATCTGCTGTTCATTGCTTTCTTTTAAAAGGAATGAATTTACTAAAAGTGGGTTTGACCATGACTGAAGATTCACACTAAAAGTCTGAATGTCCCTGTGAAACTGAAGATAACACAGCTAGCATATCATGGAATGTTAACTTTTTGGATCTAGAGTTTTTGCCCAACTTCAACAATTCTTCCAGTTTGTCATCAGGGATTAGAACTACTCACTCCTATGTCCATGTCAGTCTCTGAGAAAATAACCTAATGTTCCTTCTGCTGATGGTAGTCTCCTGCATGGAGCTAACTAGAAATGAGGCCATTTAAATATTTTCTTTTGAAATCATTTGGGGACATTCCTAGTTACTGTGACAGTTCTGGAAACTCACACTTCTGGAGGGGGACTCTGCTAGCTTTGTGTAAGTGTAGGAGACTCTAGCACAGTACAGGGTCCCTGTCCTTATGCTTTTGTACCTTTTTGTCCTGTTAGTTACTGTGGAGCCAGTTTCTTCAAGCTCTTAAGTTGAGCTTGCAAACACTAAGCCAGGCAAAGGCTCCCAGTGACTCAAATAAGACCTCTCCCTTCCCCGCTTCTAGACCTGCCCAGAGACATTCTGCTTGGAGTTCATTGGGAAATGGTGAGTGCTGACTGGTGGTGTTTTTCTGTGCTTGTAGCTCCTTCTTATTTAGTAATGTTTCTGCACGTAGATCACTCTTTCTTTTCAGGGTTTCATTCCATGCTGCTTATTGTGCTGCTCTCTTACATAAAATGCTCAGTGTCTTTAGTGTGGAGCCAGGTGAAGTAACTAGAGGTTTGCCATCTTATTGAGGACAAACAGCTGTGTTGACCTGCAGAAGATCTCTCAAAGATATGTAGCCAGAGAACATTCTCTGGGTTGGAAATAGATGTTCTCCCATTGGTTTTCCATCCTCCCACACAGTAAATTGGAGATAGTTTAATACAATTTATGGTGATGAGGGAGAATGGAGTAGAGAGAGTCTGAAGGGCTTGACCTCTTGTCAGCCTTTCCAATAGTGCTGCCTGTAACCATCATAAATGTATGTGATGTGACCTGTGCAATAAAGTTTTTCAGTCCTTCCCCCACCCTCTGTTTAGACTAGGGTTGCATCCATCTGTGTCAGCGCACTAATTCACTTGAAATGCAGCAGTACTGCACCACAGAGCCAGCTGAGCAAAGTTTAACTTCATGTCATAACAGTCAAGGGACACCTAATACACCAAGGCTTTTCATGCATTTCAGCGGATGAGACTGAGGTCTGCGTTGAAATAAAACTCATTCATTTCATGTTAATTACAAAAGTAATTAAAATCTGTATATTGAATTTGTGCTACAGTGTGCAGGGTGTAGTTAAGATTCTTCATTCATAGAAAAAAACCTGAAATGTAAAATCTTTTAATTATTGTTATAGATATTACAGAAAGAACTAGTGAAGGCAACAACAGAAGAACATTGCAGTTTATTCATTAATAAAAGCAAATCACCTGGAAAATGGGGACAAATTTATGGGTAGTTTCAAACTGACTTTGTGTGGGATATTCACTATGCCACACTCATGATCTGAACCTAGGAGAGGATCCTGAAAATGTGTTGAATATTACAGATTCTTTTTGGTACCTTGCACGTATTCGATCCCATGTTCGTTATACAAAGCTGTGTAAGGGCAAGTTCACGTTATATAAAGAAAGGATTGAGCTATGTAAATTTGAAGTGAAATATGTAGTACTGCAGCTTAGCTTGAGAGGGACCCATCTGGGTCCCATTGGTCCATACTAGGCCAAGCTGGTTGTTTTTGATTTTTATAGTTCTCACTACCATTATTCTGTATAAAAATAACTATTCTCGTTGTGCAAGATGCTGTCAACCCAGATCGTTGTCTGGCCAAGGAGACATTGTCATGCACTTGGAAGTATGGTGGTTCCTCACTGAGGAATTTGAGGGCCTTCAGGGTGTCATACTAAAAGAGACAGCAGATTCATCTTGTATACAATATATGCAACAGCATGGCCGAACATAAAAAAAGAAATCTTATTACTCGCATACCTCCTGCATACCTAGCTGTGTGCCATCAGGAGTTCGTGATCACAGTGTTCTAACAGTGAGCTCATCTCTGTCTCTTGCTCAGTAGAAATAAATGTCGGCAATATATGAAGGGCTAGATCCCTGCGACTACAAATCTCCACAGCTTCACAGACAGCAGTGTGACAACACCAGTCTGTATCACGTTGAAAATCTGGTCCTTAACTGGCATTTTCAGAAGGGTGATTCTTGCTTTTGTGGTTAAAATCTGCCACATGCAGCATTTCACAACATCACTGTGGACGGTCTGTTCCACATTTCTCAGGCCTAAAGCACCACACGATCCATTACACACCTGTAGCAGTACCAGAAATGATGGATTCTGTCACATATATATTCACATATGAATAACATCAGTCTTTCTTGAAATTTTAACTCCAGGGTTGTCACATTTCTAAAGAATCTTGGACTAAGTTCTCATTTGCTATTCACCTTCCATACCATATCTGCTTCAAAGCCTGCGTAGCTAAGCACTTGCAAATTTATAGATTGCTGCAGTTGTAGTTTATGGGCTGGATTGTGGATCAGCAGAATCTGTGCTTCGGTATGATTTTTTTAATCAACTGTCAAAGCCCCAATGCAGAGGCGCTCATTGAAATAATACTGATTTCTGTTCATAATGTGAACTGACATGGGAAGACAATATTTGTCCTCTTTTCTGAAGTTTTCATTTTTATGATTTTAATGGTCAAAAATATGAGATGATTCCCAATTTATTTTGTAAATAATGTCTCTTCAAATTTAGATTGACTGAAGAGCATTTCTTGACCTGAGTATTTCTTTCTCGTGACAACTTGTACATCCTACAATTTTCAGGTGCAAATTTCTTTAAGGTGACTAGGCTGTACTTCACATAGGTATGAAATCCATCATCTTCTAAACAGGAATCCCTCCTTTCTAAGAAATAAATATGTGATACTAGAACTGGACTACACTGATTAATTCATGTCTTTATAATGCAATAATATATTTATTTTGTGCATAAATATACAAATAACAGCAAAATTACCGGAAATAAGTGGTTCTTCCTTCTAATTTGAATAATTAAAACATACTGATTTTTATAGCTGTTACAGTTTAGAATCAAATTTCAAGCCTCACACTTTAACCTACAAGATTAACTTTGAGTTCAGTAAACTGTAACTGAAAAAACTGTGTAACATTTCTAAGTATATAAAGTCTACCAACTTCCTAGGAACTAAGTATTTGTTTTCTAACTTCAGTGTGTAGCGACTGCATTTTATTATACTATTGTCTGTTACATTATAGTCCTCTAGTACTTGGTGGCTTCCAAAGGCCAATTATTTGACCTGTGTAATTCCTCACTTAATCCAGTGAGAGAAACTGCATTCTTTAAAGTCAGATAAAAACTTACACATTTCTTTTCTTGGTCCTTCTTCAGATGTGTCTCCTGCTAGTGGGGACAATGCACAATGTTCCCCAGAATGAAACTGATTGAATGCCTTTCTGTTTCTAGAACCTCCTGTGGTCCATTTTTTCAGCTTAGACTGGTGGGAGGATTTTTGGTGCTTCTAAGCAGGAGAGAGAATTGGCTTAAACTGCTTCACATTAAGGAAAAAATCTATTGATCATTTTCTTTCGTCTTTGGAAACATTGAGCTAATCTCTCTACCATATCATTTTCTTTTAAAATAATGCAAGGGATACAAGAGAAACGTCACTGCCGTTTGATTCTTCTCTTTTACGTAGCTAACCTCCACAGAAATCCAGGGTTGTACTCTGGAGCCCAGAGACACTAATAGAGCAGAAAAACATAGAAATTTTTTTTTTTTACATACACTTTCTGGTTTAATTTCACAGGCCTTTAGAATAAGGCCTTTAGAGTAAGGAAGGAGAGGCAGATCAGACATACAGCTCAGAAAAACAGAAACACGATGATTTAAAGCCCATTTGACCTAGTGTTGAGGTCAGCTACTTTTTCATGGAAAGAAGGGAGTTTTTTGTTCGAGGCAGTATTACAGAGCTCAAATTGCTGGGGTTCCCTCGTGAACTGGGATCTCAAAATGTTTAAATAGTCACTGTATATATTGACAGTGAACATCACCAAAGGATAGCCAGCAAAGCACAGATATCTGATTCTTCATTAGAAGATGTATCTTCATGCTTTTGTCTTCTTGATGTTTGTAGTAAGATGTATATTTGGGGGGAATTTGCAGGGAATTGAGCCTTTGAAGCATATCTTAGAATCAGAATCATAGAATGGTTTGGGCTGGAAGGGACCACAAGGATTATCTAGTTCCAACCCCCTCGCCATGGGCAGAGACACCCTCCACTAGACCAGAGTGCCCAAAGCCCCATCCAGCCTGGCCTTGAACACTGCCAAGGAGGGGGCATCCACAGCTTCTCTGGGAAGCCTGTTCCAGTGCCTCACCACCCTCACAGTAAAGAATTTCTTCCTAACATCCAATCCAAATCTCCCCTCCTTTAGTTTAAACTCATTCCCCCTTGTCCTATCACTCCCTGTCCTTGTAAACAGCCCCTTGCCAGCTTTCCTGTAGGCCCCTTTAGGTATTGGAAGGCCACAATTGGGTCTCTCCAGAGCCTTCTCTTCTCCAGGCTGACCAAGCCCAGCTCTTTCAGCCTGTCCTCATAGGAGAGGTGCTCCAGCCCTCTGATCAACTTTGTGGCCCTCCTCTGGACTTGCTCCAGCAGATCCATGTCTTTCCTGTACTTGGGATCCTAGAGCTGGATGCAGTACTCCAGGTGGGGTCTCACAGGAGCGGAGTAGAGGGGCAGAATCACCTCCCTTGACCTGCTGGCCACAGTTTTTGATGCAGTCCAGGACACGGTTGGCTTTCTGTGCTGACAGCACACACTGCCGGCTCACAGTGAGCTTTTCATCCACCAGCACCCTCAAGTCCTTCTCCCCGGGTCTGCTCTTGATCCATTCTCCCCCCAGCCTGTAGTTGTGCTTGGGATTGCGCTGACCCACGTGTAGGACCTTGCACTTGGCCTTGTTGAACTTCATGCAATTCACACTGGCCCACCTCTGTAGCCTGTCAAGGTCCCTCTGGATGGCAATCTTCATATTAGCAAGCTTAGCTATGTGTGGGGACAATAAACGGGGAGATGATTAATAGCTTATTCTGTTGCGCATCATTAACAAGCAGCAGTGAGTGACCATCAGCAGTAAGGGGGAGGGAAGGATAGTGAGCTACAGACTACATGTGCAAGAAGAACCAAATGGTTTCAATGGAGAATGAATGAGCGCTCACCACAACCAATGAAGGGTTGTGGTTGGTGATTTATACTCGGGTTCAGTGAAGTACGTAGCCTGTGCTGTGCCACATGTGCTTGGCTGGAAAGAAAAAAATTGAAGTCCATGGCAGCACTTTGCTGAATAAGGATGTTAAGCACTTCTTAGTATGTTTTATTCTGGCTGGCTGGACTTCTGCATTGCATTGAGCGCTTGCGTTGAATTGTCAAGCACTTTTCCATTCCCATTATTTTCAGGAATTAGACTCTTTCAGCATTTGTATTAACAAGCTAATTAAGCACATGGCAATAGTGACTGTCTGCTTTGATTTTCCAAATAATTTTTTAAGAATTATTTATTTTCAGTTTTTAAATACAAACTATTAAAGTCAGTATCAGAACTAAGATATACTGCTTTAGCTTTTGTCCATTATGACTAAAGCTGTAATGGAATTCCAGTTTGATATAAAAAAGGACTGTTACAAATTCCAGAAGACAACTTCTATATTTATGACACTTATTATATTGCTGATAATTTCCCTGTGTATGACTGTTTCTTTGTAGTCAAGGTTTCTGCTGTAAACAAGGCATTTAGGGTCACTAAGTAGAGACTGATTTTCTTATATAATGTAATAAGTAACTTTTATTGTGCAGTGGCTTCAGTGGTTTATAGTTCTGTGTTTAAATACTGAGTGAGATTTATTAGCTGATATTGCAGTGGAGAACATCTTCCCTCGCATAGCTAGAATGGGAGCATCCATAACGTAGCCAGTGCTGATTATAGGCTGAAGACTTTTCATGGCTCTTACTATTAAAAAAAAAAAACCAATAAAAGCCCTCATTGGATTCACGGCCATATGTCTGCTATGTTTTCAGAAGATTTCTTTTCATCTTGGAATTTTCCATTGCAAAGTCTTAATTTAAAAACAGGATGTTTAAATTAACATTTTGCTATGTATCTCCATGATCTTCCCCTACCCAGAGTGTCCAGCTGGCAAACCAAAAGAGAATCAGTAAGTACTGACATCATATAGCAGCCTTTCTTCAGCAGGGCACCTTATTTAATGTATCTCTTACCTGCTTAGTTATCAGACTTCACAAAGCTTCTAAACCCTTGGTATATTCAGCTCCTTCTCAATGGATCAGTTCTGGTTGAAATTCACCACCATGAGCCAGTAGGGGAATGAGTGATAGAAGCTGTAGGGATTGTGTAAGGAACACAGGAAATAATGCTAAAAGCTCAGAAATTTCATCCCTGAGTTTAAAAATGAAGTTCACTAATTTTTGTCTTTTTTCTGAATTGGAAGTTTGTAAGCCAAAAAATAATTTGACTTCCAGAGAAGAGTGTGATAAATAGCACTAGAAACTCCTTAAGAAGTCTGTACTCAAGATAGTGATACATTTTTACAAGCATTAGTAATTTTTTTATTATTATTTAGAACTTTATGTTCTGGAAAACATTAGCATAATGGTAACATTTAAAATCTGGGTTTAAAAAGCACACTGGTTCATCTCCTTATTTACAAACTGGGAGTTTGACTATTTTGTGTGCCTAAAAAACTGATACCTTTATTGAGCTTCCCCCCCAGAGGGGGAACTGAAACTTGTCAATACAGAGACGTCTTTTAAATGATTACACTGCTCTTCAATTTTTTACACACACGAAAAGTTCAAGCTGATGGAAAACTTGTCAGTCTTCAGTGTAACTGTGTTGAGTAGTAGTGGTATGACTGCTACTTTGCTTAAAATACAACAATTTGAAATTGAGAAAAATGGCTGTAAGGCCAAACAATCCAAGACAAATTGTCTTGAAAGATAATACAATTTTAATATAGTACAAAATGCAACCTGTGGCTAATGCAAATTCCCTGGCAGGGTTATCAAAGACTAAGAGCTTCACAGATGTGGACAACTGTGTTCCAACTGTCATCAGATCTTCTTGAAACTTAAGGATGGTAATAGTGTTCATCCTTGCAAAGAAAGAGTGTTTATGCAGCAAAAACCCTGATCAAGACTTTTAGGCAAAGCCGTAGGGATAAAACGTCTCTAGGAACCTTTTCAGCACTGGGCAGCTTTAAGACTTGGTTGTCTCATTTGCTTTCCCACCTTTCTGAGAAGTAGGGAGTATAGCTGTAAAATTCATCCTGATCTAAATGATCTTCTCTTGACTGAGTCCTGCCTTTCAGGGCTTGTGAGCTTGGGAGCAGCGCCACTAAGAGCAGCTCCGTGGCTTCTCAGCACCACTTTGTAATAGAAGGTCTCCTGAAGTTTTAATTGTTGACCTCTTTGAAGTCTCTTAACATGAGAGTTATGACTTCCAGATATTGTTTTACCAAATTTACAGGTATTCAAAGGAGCAGAAAGCAGTTTGTGCCAAATAGAAAGATCACCTCATTGGCATCTTTCAGTGAGGCACCCGCTATAAGTAATTCTCAAAGCGAAGTGACTATTTTTTGGTTTATTATGTGACAGTACAATATGGATATTTTTCTTTTTAATTCCTTCAGACAGACAATCTGTCATGGTATTTTAGCTGGAACTTGGAATAAATAAAAGCAGAAATTCAACCTTGGGCAGAAACCAGACATGGAAAATTCCTACCTAAATTTTTAAAGTTTGACAAATTTGAAGAATAGATGTAACTAATAAGCCAACCTATAGCATCAGAACTGGCTGGTGTATAGCATCTAAAATCTTCATAGTGTAAGCATCCACTGCAATACTAAAAGTAAATTGGCCATCCTACATAGTTTCTGATTATCCAAATCACTGCAGCTCAAAACTGAGCACCAAAACTGAACTAGTGCACTTCTCAGCTGCATTGAAGAGAAAAATATTTTGAACATGTATGGCAATTAATTCTTGTTGCTTCTTAGTTGATCTCTCTTGGGGCAAGGGCAAGCACACTGATGTAACCTGAGTCACAGCTCTTGCTTTTTTGGGGGGAAGTAGAGGCTGATAGCATCCAAATTATTGTCATGGAGACAAGGTATATGAAAGCAGTTAAGCTAAGCTCCTCAAAATAACATAATATATCCTTTTTCCCCCGAAACAGTATATTATAGATGGAAACTTCTGTTTCTGAGGTCATTTATGCACAAAAACCAAGGGGAAGCCAGAGTAATTAATGTTATAATTATTCATTATCTAAAGATAAAGATTTTTTCAAATCCATCATTATAAACTGCTTTATGTATCTGTCAGAGAAGCGGGGAGATGAAGTCTTTAATCCCTTCAGAACATCTGTACATGAAAAATGGACTGTGGAGCATTGCCTGTGTGTTTTTAATTATCTAATTATGCTTCCTCTTTCAAAGAAACTGTCACATTACCAGCAGCCTTTCTTGATGATCTGAAAAAGACTGAAAAATAATTTTAGCTGGTTTCTCATTTAATTATTACAGTTTATTAAGATGAAATATAATTCATAAACTTTTAGTATAAGAACATCAACATTTTTAACAGGCAGTACATGATATTTTTAGAATGAAGCAAAGTAGGAAAATAGTTTTAGCCATGGCTCACACCTCAGAGTAGCTCTCACTTGCTCTATCTTCATCTCAGCTAATCTTTCTTCAAATGTTTTCTGCATTTTCTTTGTTAGTCCTGTCCTTACACTGTCACATTTAGCCTTTCAGCTTTTCCTCCTCCATTTCCTATTTTGCAGCTATCGCTTGTTGCTATTATTTATTTTTGTAAAGGAGCGGTGAGTGGTCTATTGCATATCAATGGTGTAGCCTTTTTACATGAAGAGCAGTGAGACCACAGGTCCTTCAGTACCTCATGCTTTGGAGAGAAGCAAGCAACACAGCACATTGTAACAGGGAGAACAGTATTTCTGAATGTTATACAAAGAAAGAACAATTGGTCAATTCAGTTTCTTTCTTGCTACTGGACACAGCTTCCTCCATTCAGTGGTGAGCATTGAAAACTCCATATTTTTGTATTTCCCATACACACACCCCCCTCAATACCTATTTTCGTGATACAAATTTAACATTTACCTGCTTGCTATGTTTGGTAGACTTGAACTTAATATATACATGGCTATTTAAGTATCAGTCAAGTTTGGGGCACTGAGCTGTTTGCCCTGTGATTCCATGAGCCTGTCCACGTCCGCGATACTTGACCCTGAGCAGCGTCCCTGCAACAGCTAACTACTTTCATGGTGGTTTCATTTTATGGTTCGTAGGATTAGTTGGCTTCAGGCCGATAGTGCCGTGGGTATGCACGGGCAGACACACGGGCTCCTGCGTACTGGGGCAATTGCTGTTTCAGAGAATATAAATTGCTGAAATGTTCTTGGCAAATAGTTAAAATATTTTTTTAACGATGTTTGGACCTACTTTCTGAATTATTATTCTTTCATTTCAAGGACAAATGCTAGTTTTACAAGTTGAAAAAACAGAAGTCTGTCAGAGCTGTGAAACTTGCCCAATTCACTGCTCAGTGTGTACCTGAGAAAGGCATTTTCACAAAACAGATTCTGATCCTATATTGCAACATGGAAATTTGCCTGATCTTCCAAAGTAGGATGTTAACCAGTTAAACATCCAGAGGAGCCTTACCTGTACTGAAATCGCCCCCAGCCCTTACCTCAGTGAGAGTTTACACATTGGACGCAGCGGTGCCTGGAGTGTCATTCCAGCAGAGTGTTCGTGTCACTGAATAGCGCTTTTTGACAGTATTGGAATATTGTCAAGAACTTAAATGATTTACATGAGTTACTGAATTTCAACACCAATAGGACTGTAATATAGTGACTTTACAGGAGAAGCAAGTGGTTTTTTTCCCCTATTCTGTTAGATATTTAATGGATTTAATATATTATCAATATGCATGTAAGATCAATATGAAATTCCAGTTGGTACAGACTGTACAAAATTATTATTTCATTGAATCCACTAACTTCTTTATGGTCTAAAAAAGTCTCTTGACTTACTAGAGAGAATTTTAATATGGGGTATGTGTTTGTCCTTTGGTTTATAAAGCATCATGTTTGAATTAATTTATGAAATACCATAAATTGTACAGTAATTAATCTTGCAGTAAATGTTATATATCATATATAAATATAACTATATATTCTAAGACTGACAGAGCAATTTATGGATCAGTAATTTAGGGTTTGGATTTATTAATTATATATAATATAATACTAGTAACAAGACAGTTTATTTTTGGAAGTGTAATGTTCCTTGTTATAAAGGAGCACTCATCTTCCCTTTGGTCCACAACTGT
Organism: Psophia crepitans; assembly: GCA_013399095.1. NCBI lineage: Eukaryota > Metazoa > Chordata > Aves > Gruiformes > Psophiidae > Psophia > Psophia crepitans. Next base: position 263,036 of record VWZZ01008483.1, read on the forward strand.
TGCATGTTTAGGAGGTTATTAGCATTCATGAGCTACCTCATTGCAAAGGGGTGCCATGGGGGCTATGAATTAGTACGTGATTCTGCATTCAGCAGAAGGGAAAAGAAGCTTACTAGCTCATGCTGGTGAGAGCCAGGGATTCTGTCGAAAGATTCAAGTTACTGCAACTGTGTGAAAATAACTTATATTAAAATATCATCTCTTCAGCAAGGAATATGGGCGATTATTTATTTACTCATGGGTTGCATTATTGGAAAAATGGATGGACTAAAAATGAATGATCATGAAAATAAATACCAAAGGCGTTTTTTTATAAATCATCAGTAAATATAAGAGAATGAAGGAAATACTGTAATTTTAGCAATGGCTAATCACTTAATATTTTTTCCCTAAAAGGATATACATCCAGATATTATATAGGTGAGTTTATGGGTAAAGTTTTTTCTGGCTTCCTGTGTCTTACTATCTTTCTTTTTCAGGTGATAAATACTATTGGCAGCTGTTTTATGTAGTTACTGAGAAATACGGAGTGTATATCTATATACCAATTTTCTCAATCCAAATAATTTGTCCAGTATAATTTTCTGCATCTTGAATATATATGTTAGATATCTGTATGTAGAAAGATATACGATGATGTAACACATGTAATTGGCTTTGTTTCAGTTCTATATAGTTGTGTATGCCATAGTTTAATATAAGCAAGTATAATCCACAGTGTCCTTGTACAGTGTTCGTTTTATAGAATTTACCTCAGGGCTAATTTTTGTTGCAGCTTGTAACTCAAACTACTCTTTGACTAAGTTTTTAATGTTAATAGTTCATTTTCTGTTCACACAGATACAAGCACAACTATCAGGTAGCGGCAGCTTGCGAAAGAGAAAGCGCTGCTTTCTGTCACAGCTCAGATGGCTGAGGTGTCCGTAGAGTATTGATTTTGCCTTAGGCAGTACAGATACCGCTTTAGCGAGGATCCGTCTCAGCTGCCTGAGTTTTGGCAGGAAAATGTTAGTGTTTTTCTCTTGGTAGAGGGAGTGGTGACTTCCCATCTGATGGGGAGCCCGGTGCCGAAGGACACCTCCAAGGAGCCTGACCCGGGGGTGGCATGGCTCCTCCTGAGGTCAACGAGGTTCTGCCCTTAGTGGTTTCCTTCAATCCAAAAATCCCATCCTAATAATAAAAAAATCAAGGGATTCTTTTACTGTACTAAAAATCTGTGAAGTAAAACAGAGGTACAAATAGGTTGTCTGTAACTATTCTTAATATACATATTGATGATGTTGTTATTCCAAGAATTAGGAGCAGCATAAGATTTTTGCTAAACTAGTCATTGAGAGAATTGCCAAAGATGGTAAAATAATTTAAAATAAAAATGTAGTGAATTATTTCATTTAGAAATAGATGGAGTATACTGATAAATATGTTACTTAGTTATCCTGCTGCTAAAAACTATTTATTATTGTGTTATGATAACTAGGTTTGAATCAACAATACAACTAAATTACCAATTTTAGCCACAAGCCTGCAAAAACTTACATCTGCATTTAAATGAATGTGTCAATAATCTCAGTAAGTCCAGTAAAGGAAAATAAAATTTTAGGTATGTGATTTTCAGAAGGGTTAAGTGTGAATTCATGTGTATGTGAATTCATGCAAGTCTTTTGCTTTGCAAATTAAACTCTAAGCATACTCACGAAAGTACCAGCGTGGGCTAGGTGCTGTTTCTCCAAGTGATAGTCAGTAATGGAATGGAAAAATATTGTGTTCTAAGGGGATTCAATTAGATGATATGAGACAACTGAATTTTATGTCTGTTCTTTTGATACTGTTGTAATTGATGTCAAATAATAAACTAGCCCAGCGATTGGATGAACACAAAAAATTCTTAATCTGGTTGCTTAGTTATGGCAAAGGGAAGTATTGGACAGCTGTAGGATTTGGTCTTTGGTCCTGTCCCAGGAAGCCTGTTTCTAACACAGTAATAGCTATTTTTTACTAGAAGTATACAAGAACATATTTCCTAGGAAAGTAAGATTTATATTTGCAAGGTAAAAAAAGATTAATCTGAATTCCAAACATCTCAATCTTTTTTTATTAAAGTGAATCTTCTAGGTCCCTCTACCTGTCACAAAGATTGAAAATTAAAATTTATGTGAGTCTTTAAAAAAAGCAATTTATCTATTATTCAGAAAGTATTCATAGTCCTTGAATTAGAGAATTAATCAAAATACATTAAAAAATGGGATTTTCCTCAAGTTATGATACTATCAATTCTTATTTCTCAGTTGATGGACATCATTGTCTCCTAAACTCTTATTAAACCATGTGAGATCAGAGCATTTCAGCTCCCTTGTAGAACAAAAAGAAATGAAGACTGGCATGAAAATATCGTATAATTACTATTTATTTTATTTATAAGCACTTAAAATTCAGTAGACCAAAGTCAACGGTGTGATAAACAATTAATTCTTTAATTGCATGGCATATTTTGTAGTTCATTTAACTTTATTACTGTAAATGATACTTTTATAGACTAGTATGTCAGCAAAGTACATGTCAATATAGCTCAAATGTCAACAGATGCTTTCAGAGGGAGCATTTTTAGTTTCTTCTCTCTCTTTTACTAAAGTATTGATGCATAAACTCAAGAGTTTCCGAATTGACAGCTCTATGGCTCAAAATGGGAACAAAATGACTACAGGAAGCTTGGAGTAGGGGGGCATCATCAGCATCATAGAAATAGTCACTGAAATCCAATTCTAAGCACTGGTGGAAAGGAATTATCCATGTGGAAAGGAATTATTCATGTCTAATCAAACTAGAAGGTAGGACCCCTGAAATGAGGCCTGTGTGATTCTGTCCCACCCGAGTATCGGACTGGACTTTTGGCCTGCCCTCTGCTTGAAATGGCCAAGTGTCTCCTCCGCTAGAGAAGCAAATCAGTCAATGGTGTTGCCACCCAGCACCCTACGGGCACGAGTGTGGGGTCGTGTTTCCTCAGCAGAGGAGGAGAAGGGACTCAGCATCAGAAAATGGCTGATGCGGGGATGATGTCGGCCAGCCCTGACACACTGAATTAGGGATCAAAGTTTCTCTTTGAATACAGGGGTTGTGTGATGGCACTCCAAGCTACTGATGCAGGTTGCTTGCATATTCAGACACTATTATCACACTGTACATTTGATCTCTAGTTTTAAAGTTTCCTTGATAAGTGTGCAAGTTAGTAACATCGCTTCTTAAAGAGAAAACATTTCCTAAGTTTCCCTGTGCTAGAGCTATGAACCAATATCCTGCCCCAAAATTAAGAAAGGTAAACTTTACTAAGTCTTCTCAAATTGTAGAAAAATATTTTTATTAGAAGTTTCAGCATGAATTTTGTGATGATCATCACTGCTTTTTAAAGTTAATTTGCTACCTGAAGAGTAATGACTCCTGTGTTGTTAGAGCATGGGCAATCCTGATTCATATTTTTTCATGTTACAGTGTGGTAAGGTAAAGAAAGAAATTTGTGTTACTTGAACAAAGAAAAGCTGCTTGAACAAAAAAAAAAGCTGCTAGATTAGATGTTTTGTAAAGTTGAGTTTACTGCATTCTATGAAAAACAATACAAATATCATTATTTAGTGATTTTGCAACTTTTAAAGGCAGCAGTATATGTAGCCTATGAAGTAAAACACCTGCTATGTTAGGGACATGATTTATATTAAAGCTGAGAAACTAATATTTATCTCCCTTGAGAAAATCTGTCTCTGTTTTCAAAATGGAAAATATTTTAGGGCATTTTTTTCTCAGTTTGGCACTATTTTTAAGTTAACAGAACTACGTTGCCTTACACAAAACCTTTTCCTTGATACTTGTGTATTTATGGAAGATGGTGGTTTTTGTGAGGTTTTTTTTTAAATGACCAAAAAGTGCAGTTAAAATTCTTCCTAAGGTGATTGAATATATATATATGGATGTGTGGATGTGTGTGCACTCATGTATATGTGAGGGAGTGTATGCTGGGAGAGCTCTACAGTAAAATACAAAGTAATTTTACATAGAAAGATCAAATATGTATGTCCTTCCATTTCTGCCATGTAAACCCAAAAGCCAGTCACTGAAGACACAGTGGGATAGGAGGGAACAAGACAGAACCTATTTTAAGGTCAGTGTGCCTCAGGTGGTCCACTGAAATGTGTTCTTGAGTACTTCAGTGCAACACAGCACCTTGTTCTGTGTGCAGATGGTAGTTGGTTCTTTATCTGAACATACCAGGAGCAGATCCTATGTAGTGAACATAGTTCAGTGCCTAGGTGGACATTGGTAATGACCGTAAGTGTTTTCTATTGAAGGACTTGACTTTTCCAGTTTCCTCATCAAAAAATGCTGTCAATTTTTATCTGCTCTTACATATGGTCACACATTAGTAAATCTCGGTAACTGTTAGTAAACCATAATTTAGGTATACAATGTTTAATACTGTCCCATGTCTGTCTTTGGACAGGACTGATATAACCTTTAGCAGGGCCCAGGTCTGTAGAACTTATAGGATGTCTTCTTCCATAGACCCCTTCATTTCTCTCTGGTGAGATTTTCCTTCTGTCTGAAACTTGCCATGAGATAAAGAAGTCTGCGCCTCTACCCCTTTCTTTCTTATTTGGGGGAGTGGGGGAGAAGGGGCAGGAGCAATGCATCACATCTGTTGGGAAGGGAACCTTCTGGGAGGGACAGCAGGACTGTCCCTCAACAAGTAAATTCAACTTTTGACATCAAAATACAGAATTACTGAAAAAACAAACCCTAAAATTAGGATGTTGCCAGTAGGTCTGTACAGTATCAAGGAATATTCCATGTACTAGGCTGATGTAACAATGCATCTGAGGTGAGTCAGGCTGCAGCTTAAATTTCTGGATGTCTGCAGAGTGATAACTAACTTTGCACTGCTGTTAGAGCTAGGACATTGCTTGATTGTAGCAGTGTTAGGACTGTATTAGCATATCCTGTGTGTATTTGAGATTGTTCTCTGGAGTGTGTCTCTGAATACTTTATCCACCCTCTGTGTATAGGAGCAGAAAAGGATTCATACAGAAACATTCAAATGCGATGTGATAGCTAAAGAAAATCAAACAGAGCTGACAGAGTGATTCATCTTTCTGACAATCCATGAAAGTTCTGATGGGTTATTACGTTGTTCTGCCTTGAAATTATTGTGCCTTCATACTCTGATTATTGCATTTACCTTTAAAGAAGTTAGACAGCAAAGAACTAGAAAATACTACATATTATATTATCTCTTTCTGTGGAGTATGAAAATATAGAAGATGATATCTTCAAATCTATTAGGTTTGAAGGCTTTGTTGAAAAGTGCCAATAAGATACGTGTATTATTAACCTGTGTATATTGTCTTGGCCTATGCTCATTTTCTTTGGTCGTAAAATTGCCAGTTTATTGCTTTCTGTATTCTGGGGATATAGATAGGAAGGCTCCAGATGACTTTTAAATGTTGTGTGTCTCTTTTTCTGTCACTCCGAAAAATATGGGAAAGTGTTCATTTTATTTATTTTCCTCGAAGAAGTGAAGAACAAATTAAAATACTGGGAATATATACTCTGAGCAGCATCGAATAAACCTTTTATTTGTGAACCAAATAAATGAAAATGTATCAAGACTGAAAATTAATTTACTAATTTAAAAAAAAAAGGCTTTTGGAAATGCTGTTACACAGACAAATTAACATGTTTGTTTTTACTTTGTAACTGTAGTACATTTACTCCTAAAATGCAAGGCAGACGGATGGGGACTTCAGGGAGAATCACTAAGAGCACAAGTGTGAGCGGAGAGATGTATAAGCTGGAGCACAATGATGGGAGTCAGTCGGACACGGCTGTCGGCATGGTTGGAACAGGTGGGAAGAAAAGGCGTTCAAGCCTTAGTGCCAAAGTGGTTGCCATAGTGTCTCGAAGGAGCAGAAGCACATCTCAACTTAGCCAAACAGGTGAGTGAGATGCACGCTCTTTGGAAACAGGACTCTTGCCCAACCTAGTTTACCATTATTTCATCTGTGGCATCTGTGTTACGTGTATTTGGATATAGACCACTGAGGAGAGAAGATTTTCCAGCTGTCAATAAATGTCTGAGATACTCATTTTCTGTCATTGTTAGGCATCTGCAAGAAACAATATACAAATGCCTTTTAGAATATGTACCTTAACAACTTTCTGTCCTGATCAGTGAAAAATTATTTATCTCTTAGAAGCCTTGTTTACAGGTAGGCAAGGAAATGCAAAGAGACATATCTGGATATCAACAGTGGATAATGGTTTGGCTAAGAGCAGCTTTTTATGTATAGGAAATTTCTTTTAGCAGAAGTGTTGAGTACGAGTGGGGGAAATGAAATCTCAGCAAATGAATGGCAGTTATGTAACTCGGATAAAAGGTTGTGCCTGTAGTGGCAAAAATTACATTTTTAAAAACTACCTTTGATTTCTTAATCGAGTAAATCCAGTATTTTTTCTTTAAAAACAACACTGGCAAACTGAGGGCAGTGAATTCAGATAGATTGTACGACAGCATGATCCTTCATTAGGAACATAAGACTTCCAGCTCTTCAATGCTACTTCAGAACTCTTAAAAGCTTCGTATCTGCATAGCCTTAAGGAACAAAAGCTCATCCAGAAAGATACAAAAGGAAAAAAATAAATGTTTTAAAGTCCCTGTCCTGCTCCTATTGAACCGCAGTGAAGACTTTTGCTCTTGTCTTCAGTGGGAGCAGGACCTGACCCTAAGGGTTCTTTCTTACTGAAAGAAGAAGGGAAAGCTTCAGTCTAGCATAGAATGCACACATATTGCGACACTCCTCTCACATAGTCAGGATAATCTAAACTAAGGTAAGTAACGATATTGTTTGTTTCTATCATCAAATATCTCACCCTTTTTCCTTGGTTTTCTTTTATTGCTGCCTGAGCAGTAGAAGTGGTTCTTTCAAAATGTAAAGTTTGGTCAGCTTTAACAAAAAGATTATAATATTTTTCAATACTATTCATGAATTTTAAGCCAGGAAGGGTATAATTGTGCAGCTGGACCAAATGATAGGTGTAGTGTGCATATTTGAAGGCCAGAAGTGTAGTTAATAGTGTTGCACAAAAATAACTCTACCTGAGTTTTAGAATAAAATATAGACAGTTGCATACAGCAGATGCATCAGAATCAATGAGAAGCTCTTAAGTACTAAAAAATGGTATTGTATTAGAGACAGGATTTTAGGTTGATGTTTACTCCATTTATTAAAGAACAAAATATGTTAACTATTTTACAGAATTTTTTGTCGTTTGATCTGGCATTCCTTCCTAGCTCCTAAATCTGATTGAATTAGGAATTACTGTGACACAGCAAATCTTGTCTCCATCTTACTCAGTAGTCCAGCTCTGACCAGGAACCAGGGCTGTATCAGTAAGAGGAAGGCACAGGGGGCTACCAAGCTTAGGCTGATTTGCCTTGCAGGAACCCTTGCTCTTACTTCTCGGGGGGAGTTAGTAATTAACATCAAATCTAAGCTGGGACTTCCCAATGCTTTTTAGCATCATCTATTTACAGCTCAGATGCTCCCATTCTTCACATTAAGATACTATAGCGGTCCAAATTTTGCTTGGTCTAAACTTCAAAAGGATAGGAATTTTGCAAGGAATGAAGCACCTAAAGATATAATGAAACTCAAACAGCAAATCAAATATTAAAAGTACAATTATGTATTATTCATGATTGTAAAACAGAGTTGAGAATGATATTTACTTTGCCTTACTGTGGCTCAGGCAAACAGTGCTATCTGTGGCATAAGCAGAGCAAATAAAATGTGGCATGTTTTATCCGTCACTATTTTTTTAGTTAGATTGTCAGAATCAGTGAGTTGAATTAATGCATTTTTTTAGAACAACATACAGATATGACTTGATAGGTTTTCCAAAGAAAATCCATTTTTGGAAGCTAAATACTCATGCCCTAAATCAGGGACACACTTTCCCTCCTTCCTGTAGTGTAATGCACAAGAGAAATCTAAAAAAGTCTAATTCACTTTAATATATTGTGCCTAAGTAACTTAAGACTATTCAGAATACAAAGACTAATTAGTTTGATAATATAAACTAGGTCCTTAAAAATTATGTGAAAATTGGTTCAAATTCTGAAGTTCTAAAACTGGTGTGGAAGTGTATGGGCCTCCACAACAGTGGTGCCAGGTATGAACTTCTGCTACATACCTTCAGTAACTGAAGGTGTGCTGTTGACGCAGGGCATGTATTTTAAAAAAAGTATAAAAAGTACAGAAATGTGTGCTTAGCCTCTGTAGTTTTTCCTGAATTTAATTTTTTTTTTCTTCCTATGACTTGCATGAGTGTAAGTCAGGCATGCATGACATACATAGTTATTTGTTTCTGAAAACTCAAAAGAGAAGATCATAAATACAACAAAGGGTCAGCTATTTCTTGAAAATCAGAGGTTACATATTTTTGTGGAACATGTAGATGTGAGATTCTAGTTCACTACTGTCTTCCAAATCAGTAAAATTAACTTCCTTCTTTTTTTCATTAGAAGAAATAGTCTGTAAGGGCAGAATTTGACTTTTTTTCAAAAATCCTTGCTTTTAGCATAGTGCACAGATTTAATCTTATATAAAATAGAAGTGGTGTGTCTAAAACTGCTGCTAGGTACCTAGTATTTCTAAAAGTCGTTTTTCTTTTCAATTGAAGAAGGAGTGTGTGTATGTGAGCCTGTGCATGCATCTATATATGCACACATGGACCTCTGCATATATGGGGCAAACCTACTTATGTGTTAGATACAGAAAAACCAGTAGTCACATTATTTTGTGCACCCTTGTTCAATGCTGGTGGGAAATACTTATTCTGAATATGTGCCTTATAAGGTTGTCAGTGAAAGAATCGGTTTTATTTGTATGTAAATCTGCAAAGAAAAGTATGTATTTCTGCTGCACCTTCCTTTTGGACTGAGTTCAAGCAGCAGTCGGACACCGCGCTCAGTCGTCTGCTCTGATTGGGCTGGTCCTGTGTGGAGCCAAGAGCTGGGCTTGATGATCCTTACGGGGCCCTTCCAACATGGGATATTATATGGTTCTATGATAAGATTTCATAATACTTTTTGTAACTGGTCATTGAAATAACGAAATCCTTACTTACTGTGGTTTGTTCATCGTGCCGACAAATTGGATAGATCTTGTAGTTCATCAAAAAAAGCTTGCAATCTGCTGGCAATATTCCTAATGAAAATCCAGCTCTGCTGATACTAGCATAATGAAAAAGAAAAGAAAAAAGCAAAACCCCCAGGAAGACCACAGAAGACTGAAAACAGCTCCAGGCATACTCTGTACAATTTTAGTTATATTCCCATTTTTCTAGCATTTTTTGCTAGACTAGTAATAATAATTCCAGCAACTAAACTTTAAATAATAGGAAAATAATAAGAAAATATATTATGATAGGGAATAACCATCTATTGTCTTGATTTTAAGCTACATACTCTATTCCTCTACAGATATTCTTATAGTTTCCTCATCAGAGTGACTGATGGCAGTATTGATCATACCGCATTTTGATGTGGGATTCTGGATTTGTTCTGAAACAGATAAAAACTGCTGCCGTAGGAGGAAAGAGTTTTATTACAGAATTTATACCATAAATAGAGACATAATAATGCTTTTCAAAATGGATGGAGATAATTGCAGGAGTATCGCCAATGAAATGAGTTCTGAAGAAAAGGAAAAGCTCAGTGTCACATAAACAGAAGTATTTCCATCACTGGATCCCTCTCAGTTACCCTGGTAGATGCAGAGGTGTGCCTTAAGAACTGGATTGAGAGCCACCCTAAGGAGAAGGACTTGGGCATGTTCATGGACAAGAAGCTCAACATGAGCTGGCAGTGCACATGTGCAGGCCAGAAAGCCAAACATATCCTGGGCTGCATCAAAAGAAGCCTGACCAACAAGTCATGGGAGGTGTTTCTCCCACTCTTGCTCTCAGGAGGCCCCCACCTGGAGTACTGCATTCAGCGCTGGGGTCCCCAGTACAAGAATGAAATGGAGCTGTTGGAGTGAGTCCAGAGGAGGGTGACAAAGATGATGAGAGGCCTGGAGCACCTGCTTTCAGGCTGAGACAGTTGGGGTTGTTCAGCCTGGAGAAGAGAAGGCTCTGGGGAGACCTAATTGTAGCCTTCCAATACCTAAAGGGACCTACAGGAAAGCTAGAGAAGGGCTGTTTACAAGGGCAAGGCATGGTAGGACAAGGGGTAATGGCCTTAAGCTGAAGGAAGGGATATTTAGATTGATATTAGGAAGAAATTCTTTACTGTGAGGGTGATGAGGCACTGGAACAGGTTGCCCAGAGAGGTTATGGAGGACCCCCTCCCTGGAAGTGTTCAAGGCCAGGTTGGATGGGACTTTGGGCAACCTGGTCTGGTGTAGGGTGTCCCTGCCCATGGCAGGGGGGTTGGAACCAGATGATCTTTGAGGTCTCTTCCAACCCAAACCATTCTGTGATTCTATGGTTCTATGATTAAGAAGGCTAAAGGATTTCTCTCTTTTGCTTTCTAAACCCTGGTCAGCAGACTGAGATTCAGAAATGTCGTCTGCCGGTAGGAACATACTTTTTGTTCATTTTTAGTGTTAACAGTGCTTTGCAACCATTCTGACATCATATCTTCACCATCTTTCTATCAGAGATTTGGTAGTGTCACATTTCTATGACGTATTCAGCCTGATGCAGTTGCATCTTTAAGGCAAATGGACAAGGTGGTTTTGTTGGTTTTGTTGAAGGTCTTAGAGGATTTTTATTCTTTAACCACTTACATTAGAGTCCATCTTTTCTGTGGAAAAACATAAAGAGTAAGTGTTTAAAAGGAATTACAAAACAATGTGGCAGTGGTTACTAACTTAAGATATCCAAAATGTTATAGAAATTACAAACTAGTACAGATAGAAAGACTGAAAATACCAGCTTTGAGATAAGTGTGGATAAAACCACCAGAGATACAACTGGTGACCCTTTTGATACGTGGGCTCTATTTTTTCCCAATTCTTTGAGTTCTTTAAGACTACTTTTATTTTCCAAAGTGCTTAACACCATTAATGTTAGTATTCTGACTAGTTTTCTGTTGACATTGCATGAGAAGTATTAGTAATCTCGTATGAGACAAAGATGAGACTTTTCCTGGGTTATTGTATATTGTTCCCATTACTGGATGGAAACAGATGAGAGTGGAAGAGATGGAGAGAAGGAGAGCTAAGGGAGCCTGGAAGAATGGGGATTTTGTCCGGCCTCATGTTAAATTGATATCGGGTCATTTTTGTAAATTTAAATACTTTGTCAGGTTTACGGTATGAACCACAATGAGATATTTATACGTAAGAAACAAAGTTGTTTGCTGTCTGTCTCCTGTTTGTGAAGTTTAACATCAACAACCTGAAATGCAACCATAGGCATTAATGTTTCAGGGAGAGGTTACAGGCCATGAAGTGCAGCTGAAATCAAGTATTGTCACAAGGTGAAAGCAGATTGAAAAAAGACTCTGTTCACTTATGTGCATCTGTGAACGGGACGCTTGGAAGGAATCTTTACGTTTCTGATGACTTCACTCAGGAAGTAACTGGCAACCTGACCAAAACCACATGAGAGTCTTATATCTACCTGGATAAAAATTGCACATGTCCTCACATGGGATTCCTTGCTACAGTATATTCTCTGTAATCTTCTGTCATTTTCCCATTAAAGAAGTGTCTTTCTCTATAGTCTTTTGAACTAAATTACAAATTCTGAATTTCAGAAAATATACCGTCATCTGAGTGAGGAAATTGTCATTGAGCTGTGAAGTCCTGATAAGCTTGTCCTCCACAGTCTAGCTGTGCTCCTTTTGTGTGCTCACTCTAGCTTTCAGAACACTTCTTCATCTGGTTGACTGCCCCACGTTTCACTTTCTGTGACTGATCTGAAGAAGGCTTTCTTTCATGGTTTTGTTGGATGACCGAAGTTTAGGTAAAAGTTCAAGAAAGACAACTGCTTCCATTACGCAAGATGTCCTGTAGTAATGAAGAATATGATGGTTCATTGGAGGTACTTAGTGACTGTTAGCAAGCACTGCTATGCTGTGGTAAAAATAACACTGCCTGGGAAATATGGAGATTAAGCAGAGTAAAGTAATCTTCCAGGCTCAGGGCTACATCATTATTAGAAAAAAAAATCTGGTTTTCATTTTCATTTTTCATTTTCAAAGTCTTTGGTAATGCCAGAAGGGATCATTTTCTGCCCATCCTTGTAGTAATTTTATGATACAGCAGATTTCATACATGTCTGGATAGTATGGACAGGTAAAGTAGATACTAAATCACAAATAAAATATGCTAGAGGGTGGAGGCTTTGGGGATAAGGAAGGGTTGTTTGTTGTCTTACTTGAGTAAGCCATTGCTTCTTTCCATAAGCATGGGGAAATATTGTTAATCTTTTACAAGGGTTGTGACAACCTTTTCTTGCAGTGGTCAGGTTTTTGGGTTTTGTTTGTTGGTTTTTTTTTTTCCCTCCACATTTAATTTTGATTGATTGAGTCTCAATTATAAACAATGGCAATGATGCAGTTCTGAGCATGTTTCTTTTACCTCATAACTTCTGAGTTTATTTTTTTATTACTCTAGTGAAAAAAGAGCTTATTTTAAAAATTACATTTATTTGATAAGAAAGCTGCTGGAAAAAAGTTCAAAAGACTTATTATATAGACTTCAGTAAATCATCTGTTATTATTAGACTGGATGGAAAGCATAGAGATTACTGGATGTCAGGAAAAAACTGGTTAGGATGGAAGCATCACCTGGTTATTGAAACAAGAGCCAAAGAATGCTTACTGGTTGAGTTTCTAAGACAAAGCCCACAGTTTCTAAAACAAAAACCATATTTCCCCCATGGGAGGTAGTGTGTATGCTGCTAGAATATGCTGATGATACTGATTTGGAAAGTGCGTCTCACTTCCAGGTGATACGGAGGAAGGGCTGATGTACTTGAGGACCAGAATAATAGAACTCAGATAAAATGTGATGATGCAGATTACACATCATTCCTTTCAGAATGACTAATGAAGATTTCCAGATGCGATCTGGGAGCTGTCATCTAGACAAAACAGGAGGAGGAGAAAGACATGAGTATAATAAAAAAGGAAGGATGAATGTAAGCTATGTAAGATCTGGCCAGGGAAAAGGCAAATGCTATCCTGTGTGCATCAGACGAGGTGTTTCCTTGGAGAGCTACGAAAATGTTAAATTCATTGAATGAGGCACAACTGACAGCTCCTCTGGAATGCTGGTCACTCAGCATTCAAGAAGATGAATGCTGGATGTTTGTGGGAATCAAGACCTTGCAGGATGATTTATTGCCTGATTTGTTCAGCCTATAAAAACAAAGGTTGAACAGGGATGTGGTTGTTCTGTAAGAATGCAATGAGAGCAAACATCAAAAAAAGCAGAAGAGTTTTTGAAGCTGAAGGGCAACACCATCAGAAACTGTGGTATAAGAACCAATGGGTATAAATTAGTTATGAATAAATTTTGTATTTATCTCAAAATTACAATAACGTTTCTAACAGTTAGAAGAGAGAGAGAGGTATCTTTACCCTCTCAAAGCATTTAGCAGGCTAGGGATGAAACAGCCCTTTTTCATTTCTTATCCAGCATAGTATGCCACTGCTGTTTTCACAGGATTTCTTTTCTGATGTTCTTTTGTATTGCCATTTCCCGTTCATCCAGATGAAGTGCTGCGGGATCTCAAATTTTCTAATGGTAGATTCAGAAAATTATCTTGGAAGTCAGAATTACCATGAGTCTTACAGCTGTACAGTGACCCCACAGGTTTAGTTTATTCTTCCGTAATTCACCTGTCCTTCACTGTGTTATAGAGGAGCACTTCTAAGTGCTTGCATTGGGGGTTTATCTCTTCCTCGCCTACATATACTTCTTTCTGTTTTGTTATCTTAAGTCCACACACTTTGCAAATCTTTACCTTAACTTTAGGCTGTGGGTACGTGAAAAGTAACTTTCTGCAGCCTAGCAGAAGTGTGGTGGTCTGTCCTGCGGCTCACTCATTAGCCTTGTTTGGCTGTTCAGATTATCTCCGTGAGCGTCTTTCCTCTGCGGGCTGTTGTTTTTCCCGGAGCAGGCCAGCAGAGCTTGCTTTGTGTAGTTGCGGTGATCTATGAGGACAATGGCTCTGGTGCACAAAAAGAGAATGGAGGGAGACTGACATTAAGACGGATTTCTCTTTTCAGCCAATCTAAAAAAAGTCTGTAGTGCAACAGCAAGGATGGTCATGGTGTCTTAGGGACGTGACAGGATCAGGGCTCTCAACCTGACACCCTGGCAGCAAAGAGCACCCCCTTAACCCAGCAAGACTTCATACCGGTCCCACGTGCACCTAAATGCCTGCAGCAGGAGGGGGAAACAAACAAATGGGTGAAGAATAATACTAAAAACAAAGAAAAAGGCCTGATTATTTTTGTAAGAGGAACTCTTTGTTCTAGTAATGATACTTAATTCTTTGAAACTATTGAGTGAATGTAAGCATGTTCTCTTTTATTTACTGTTGCCGTCTAGCTGAGGAATTCACTACCCTGAATAGAAACATAACTCAGTTCCAGCTACTCATCTTCCAAAAGATTTCCTAATAAGGGCTAGTATTTTCAAACAAAGTCTCGCCGCTTTGTTGAGTTAGTGTTACGTGTGGCTCCTTTCCTTTTTCCTGAACTACAAATTTTGACTTTGTCTCCTGTTATGTAGTTGGTTGACTTGTAGTCAGAAGCATTAATTTGCTTTCTGTCTGTTTGCACTTTCTCCCTAGATTTTTTAAGAGAGATATTACCACAGTAATAACTGTACTTTGGACTATTTCCAATATATAAGTAGCATGGGTTTTAGGAGAATTTAGTCCTTTCCAAAAGTATGATCTTGATTTTAGCTAAGCTATGACATACATGTCTTGTAGAACTATAATTTAAAAATATGCCAAATATATTTAGTAAGTGTGGCTTCACCATTATGTTTCTATTATATTTTTATTAAAAGTTTCATAGAAAGACCCACTGATAATTCTGCCTGTATTTAACTGACGTTTTTTTAAAGCGTGTTTTTATTTGCTTTTTCATCTGATTCACACTGCATTCACAAGTTTTACTTTGTGCAAGTATAAACACCGAGTTGAAATAATATCGAAATTATGTCAGAAAAAGAAATAGAAAAATGCCAAAGTGCTATCAAGAGGGGAAGAAAGTCTGCTATTTTCACATTAAACATTCCTACATAAGTTCCTATCTGTAAGAGAATGTCAGCCTTAAACATGAATTTTATTACCCTTCATATATTTCTTGCCTGATCAGGTCCACAGTTTGTGGCTTTCTGGAACTTGTGGGATTTTATAGAAAGACTTAGAGTACCTGTAGTCATCCAGAGGAAAAATACTCTCACTGTGTGGCACAGGCATTAACTCCTGTCTCACGGAAGGATAAAGCTCCCTTTGTTTACAGTCAGATGATACAGCTTAATTTTTATAGATCTGCAATGATTTTTTTTTCTTTTCAAAGCAGTCCTTTTCTTAAATAACATAAACTTTGATTTTGGTTTGAATGAGATGCCTGTTCAGCATTAAACAACTCGTTTGATTTCTAAGTATGATTTGGGAGCTCAGCCTATCTAGTTTAAAGCTGGGCAGAATAGAAAGAGCTGGATCTGCAGTATTTCCTTCACATGGTTATTCCAAGTGTTTAGATGAAGTTTGGGGCAGAACTGTCTTGTCATATACAATCATCTACTCAGATGGCTGCTCAAGACTCTGTTAACCTCACAACTTTCATTAGCTGGATGGTTGCACTCAAAGAGTTGTGGTCAATGCCTCAGCGTCCAAGTGGACATCAGTGATGAGTACCGTTCCTCATGGGTCGGGATTTGGACCGTCAGTGACATGGACAGTGGGATCGAGTGCACCCTTAGCAAGTTTACTGACAACACCAAGCTGTGTGGTGCAGTCGATGTGCTGGAGTGAAGGGATGCCATCGAGAGGGACCTTGACCGGCTTGAGTTCAACAACGCCAAGTGCAAGGTTCTACACATGGGTCAGCACAATCCCAGGTACAACTACAGGCTGGGCAGAGAATGGATTGAGAGCAGCCCCAAGGAGAAGGACTTGGTGGTGTTCATGGACAAGAAGCTCAACATGAACCGGCAATAGAATAGAATAGAATAGAATAGAATAGAATAGAATAGAATAGAA
>VWZZ01008483.1:280112-335228 GCA_013399095.1 Psophia crepitans
ACTGAGGGTGCACTCAATTCCCTCATCCAAATCATCAACAAAGATGTTGAAGAGGATGGGCCCCACCACCGACCCCCGGGGAACACCACTCACGACCGGTCGCCATTTGGATTTCACTCCATTCACCACCACTCTCTGGGCCCGGCCATCCAGCCAGTTATGAACCCAGCTTGCAACCCAGAAAGCCAACCATATCCTGGGCTGCATCACAAGCGTGACCAACAGGTCAAGGGAGGTGATTCTACTTCTCTGCTCTCATGAGACCCCACCTGGAGTACTGTGTCCAGCTCTGGGGTCCCCAGTACAAGAAAGGCATGGACCTGTTAGAGTAGTTCCAGAGGAGAGCCATGAAAATGATCAGAGGACTGGAGCACCTTTCCTATGAAGACAGACTGGGAGACTTGGGGTTGTTCAGCCTGGAGAAGAGAAGGCTCTGGGGAGACCTTGTAGTAGCCTTCCAGTCCCTAAAGGAGGCTGACAAGAAATCTGGAGAGGGACTGTTTAGAAGGGCATGTAGTGATAAGACAAAGGGTAGTGGGTTTAAATGGGGCACAGGTTTGCCCAGAGAAGCTGTTGAGGTCCCATCCCTGGAAGTGTTCAAGGCCAGGTTGGATGGGGCTTTGGGCAACCTGGTGTAGTGGAGGGTGTCCCTGCCCATGGCAGAGGGGTTGGAACTAGATGATCTTTGAGGTCCCTTCCAACCCAAACCGTTGTATGATTCTATGGTTCTGTCACAAATTTTGCAGTGTCACACTATGGCCTTTTTCCTGATACTTTTAGTGAATGTAACACAGAGTTTCAGAGAGCAGATCAAAATATTTCATAGAAAGAGAAATTTTGAAATCTGGCCAGTACTTTGTAGCATTTCTTACAAACCATTTCTGGGATTATTTTTCTCATGTAACTGAAGAATTTGCAATAATTTAAAAATGTTTTAAAACTATTCTAAATTTTTTCCCTGCAAATACACAATTGAAATTATCTTTGCAGCCTTTCCTTTTACAGATCATGTTTAATATTTTGCTTGCTAGCTTGTAGCTTTGGTGTAGGTCCAGTCAAGGACAAAGTGGGTCTTTGCGTCTAAATATGAGCAGATTTGTCTTTGATTCCAGTGCAGTATTTCAAACATCAGTATCATAGCTCTAAATATGTTAGGGGCAAGAAATTATTTAATTCTTGATCTTTTAGAAAATAGAACTGACTTCTTGATTATTTTTTTTTTAATAAAACATTTATAAAAATGTGTGGTAATCATACATTTGATTATATCAGTGGAGTGAGTTAAAAGAAGTGCCTTTATCTGAATGCGAAGAAGCATTAGATTCAGAGATGCTATTTTAATCTTATTTAGCACTTATAAATGTGAATGTGAAGATGAGCTTTGAGGAATTTTTCAGGTTTTTTTTTTTTTGGCTAGGAATAGAACTGTTAGCAACAGAAACCAAATGAAAAGCAATAAACCTAACCTAGAAGTAGGATCAGCATTGCTTTTTAGGAATTTTCAAGGATAATAATGTTGTTGATGATGATGATCATCATCATCGTCATCATCATCCTTGCTACTTGATGTTAATGAATTTATAAAAAAATTGTATACGTATCTATAATGTAACTAATAGAGTGTGCAACACAGATAATCATAGAATCACAGAATGGTTTGGGTTGGAAGGGACCTCAAAGACCATCTAGTTCCAACCCCCCCTGCCATGGGCAGGGACACCCTACACTAGACCAGGTTGCCCAAAACCCCATCATGGCCCTTAGATACTCTGAACTGCATATCATAAGTAATGAAATATGCAGAACTCACTAAAATTATGAAGAATATTCATAGGATTTTTTTTCTAAATAATTGTAAAGTTTTTTAGCAAGGCATTAAGTTGGAAGAAAAACTATTTCCAATCTAACAGCTTATAATGTCCATCTTGAAAGGACACAGTTAAGCTTGAGTATTGGGCACACCTAATGTACAGTCCTGTAAGCAACTCTCCAATCCTTTTTACAGATCATGAAGGGAGGTTAGGTTCAGCTGGCCAAGCCCCAGGTAGCAGCAGCATTTCAGGACAGGGGAGGACAGGTGATAAGGACAGTCACTGGCCGTGTTCCCACATGCATCGCTCTGGCAGCATATCTGCTAGCCAGGGCTATTGGCCAGTCCAGTGTTGACTTTGTTGCCAAGAAGAGAAGGAGTACCAGTCTAATGTAAACTGTGTGACAAAGGAATTTGATCTCTGACTGTATAACATTTATTGCCCAGAGTCCTCTCCATACTTTAGATGGCACATAAATTAAATTAACGTAAGTAATAACCACTTTGGCAAGTCTTAAAATAGACCAAAGATAGAAGAGATGAAAATGAGCACATCGTGTGACTTGCTGGTCCGGACTTGCTTCCTGCCAACCAATCTCATACATAACGAGAAGGGGAAAAGGGATTGAGGCACCCAATGAATTTCTGCTTCTTCACAGCAAAGCCTGGCTCTTCAGCGGCATCCGCTTGTACTTCGCCTGTAAATGTTGCTCATTTTGGGGCTTATCCCATGGAAATGACCACTCTCTCTGCATGTGAATGGCTTTCATCGTAACATACCAGGTGTGATTTCTTTCTAAGGAAATCAATCAGAGACTAGGGAGAATTTAACAGCGATTTATATTTGAATGTGGGGTGGTTTTTACACCATCTTTTCCTTTGTACAGGTACTGGTGTTTCAAGTGTTGAAATTAAGCTTTCAGTGACATTTAGCCACTCCGTTTGACTAGCCAGTTTGTTGCACTGACTAAATTTTCTTCAAACTACCAAGAAAAGACAAGGAAAAACAAACAAAAAACCCAAAAGCCCGGGAAGTTAGAGATGTTGGGATCTCTAAGTCGTTGACTGGCACGTTGTCAAAGTGACAGTTTTGTCAGCTGTGGCACATGTTTACAGTTTCATCAGCGTTTTGAATGTTGTGCCAGATTTTCTTTAGTTTGGTAAGTGTGGAATTTTTAGACTATGATGGTCATATAACTTCCAAAAGGGACCAGTAATCTAAAATGTTCTTTCTTTAAATCTGTATTGATTTCTATTGTGTTGTCAGGTGCTATATATGTATCGGGTTTTTTGTATAACTTACTCTAAAGAAGGCATGACCATGTTGTGAATTACCGTTTCCTGTTCTACAGAAGTCGATATGGTGAGTTACTTAGACCTCAGTAAACAGTACATGTTTCCTTTGTATATCCTCAGGTCTCTGGTGGAAGGTTCACCCCTGAACTTCCTTCAATTTACTGAAATTTGACATTCTGTTTAGATTTTCAGACCAAAGCCTACAAATATTTAACTGCAGTGTCATAGGCTTAAGACATTCAAAGAACCGAAAGAGTAAACTGTAGTATTTTTTCCGATGATCTGTTGTGTGTTTATCCTCACAAGTTACCTGAGAATTGCTTTGAAATTACTTAGTACTTATAAAAGTCCTTGATGCTGACAGACAGACACTCATATACAGTTTATTTTATTTGGCCATATAGTCATTTTTCATATTACAAAAATTCAGTTTCTGTTGCCTGAGAGCTTCAAAAGCATTGCTTTAAAAGACATCATAGACATGAGATGTTTTTCTTCTGAGAAGCTTGAAATGTCTGGCAAACTCAGCAGAAATTCCCTATGTGATGGAAGTTTGACCAGTCAGAATTGCCCACCCATTCCTGCTAGATTCTGAAAAATGCGAGATTTGAAATTACTGAAGAAAGCAACCAAGGGAGAGGAGTCTGTATGAGAAGGCAGTGTGTGATACTGCCTCTTCGCACTGGCAGCGCAGAGGAGAAACCTGATTTATTCTCCTTTGAGCACTCTTGCTGCCTCCTCTCTGGCTTCCTCACAGCTTACAGCTCCTGAGTGTGGTCAGACTATAAGCATCCAAGGGGGTTAGTGCTAAGCCTAGAGGCACCAGTTCATTCTGGTTTACTTCGCTTCTCTGGTTTGTGAAGCACAGAAGGTTTCTGGTTAGATAAGAGAGGGTGGCTGTCCAAAACAGACTCTCAACTTCTGGGTTTGAAGGTTGGGTTAACTGGGTAACTCACTTTGATTTTAAATGGTGCTCGTAAAATGTCAGCGTGAAAGGGTATTGGAAATGGTATTTTATTTTAGCGGTGGCTTTTGTGTCTTTGGGATAAAAGTCAGTGTCTTGGGAATCCGTTTATTTGTAATAATTTCTCTGGTCTCAGAACAGAGTTTGTCAGATTGACAAGTTATCTTAATGCGAGTCCATGCAAATGGATTTTCTGTTTATAAAGCAGGTTAAAATATCTGAAAAGTGCTTCAAGGGAGGAATCTCAGAGCTACTCTTTTGATTAGTTTTGCTTTTACAGAGCTTTATTTATAGCTCTGCCATTTGATTAGATTTGATGGTGAAAAGTGTTCTCTCTCAGAGCATGGCCAGACTGAAACACTGAATTAGGTATAGATGTGACCAAGGATTTATGTATAAAAGTAAATCAGTTTTACCCACCACCGTCCCTTTGAAAATTATCCTGCTAACCATCTTTTCTCCTGCCTGAGAGCTCTTCTCTAGAGTTCATGGTCAGGGCAGGGTGGGGAGGATTTCTTTGACAAGACTCATCTACTTTCTTCGGTCTGGACTCCAGAGTGACTCAGATGTTAATGGGGGAAGATGTTCAAGGGACACTGAAAACAAACTCCAAGGTATATACGCAGTAGGGTTGTTTGTTTTTTTTTAACATACTAAAAGTTCTTTGTTGAAATTTAGTATTTATTGATAGGAAATGTATAATTTACCAGGAAAACATTTTGAGGGAGTCAGTTGTCTTTACCTTAGAGGCATACTATGTTAAGAACCAGGTTCTTCTGCCTAGGCAGAGGTACTCCACAGCACTGTGGTCACTTAAGAAAGGTCACACAGAGGATCCGATTAATCTAGTAACGAAACTCTTTCTCTGGAGTCTCAGTAATGGCCCTTCTGAGGCACAACCACTCCAAGGGCTGGGTGTGACAGAAGAACCGAGATGCATTTATATTTTAGCTCTGATGTGAAAAAATTTATAGTTCCAGCAAGAAGAGAGCTATCGTCTCTAGCTTATGTTGAAATGGGCAACTTTGATATACTGATGCAGGGATTATAGAGCCAGGTCAGGACTTAGCTCTTAACAGATGAACCATTGTCATTGACTGGGGAATCCAGGAGAAAAAGTGACTGAGGAGGTGACATAGAAACTGTAGTGGGTTTGAGTAGCAGTTCAGAGTTTTATTTTAACAGCACATGGTTGCAAATACAGTTTTATTTATTTTCATTCAGGCAGTATTTTTATGCTCCATGCCTGGGTGCAGGCCTTTACCCTATACTCTGCTTCAAGGGGACAGACACTTTTATGGCCACCTTGGGAACAATGGCAAGAAATTTGGTGGGATCCCGAAGTTCCCCTTTCAGCCAATGTTCAGGCTCTCCCAGTCTGCCTCACAGTAGTTTCTGGTCCAAAGTTTGCCCATGGGCAAAATCCCAGATCTGCTAAATTGTCTTGCATTTACTTTGGAGCATGTGTTTTTAAACATCTGACCATGTTCCCCAAATATTCAGAAGAGTGACTTTTCCCAGTAACCACCTCCAGATTGTAACAGGCTACTGCAATACCACTTAAAGTTTACTGACTTGGGCAGGGGGTCTCTGAAGAGGGAAGAAAGACCCTCTCCAGTCCTAGTCATTGTGACCCAGAAGCAAATCTTCCTGTGGAAATGCTGGTGGCTGAATATTTGGTCATGGATTGTTTCTATTTACATGGTGTCATTCTGTTGCATGTGGCGACTACTTTCATTGCTTTACCTGCTCTGGATCAAAAAAAAAAATTATCTAAGGCTGCATCAAGAAAG
This sequence comes from Psophia crepitans, assembly GCA_013399095.1. Classification (NCBI taxonomy): domain Eukaryota; kingdom Metazoa; phylum Chordata; class Aves; order Gruiformes; family Psophiidae; genus Psophia; species Psophia crepitans. The sequence continues at coordinate 285,976 of VWZZ01008483.1, forward strand.
GCTTGAGCACAAACCCTCCAGCCACTAATTCCCACTGCAGCTTATCTCTTCAAGGAATCCCATGTGTCCATGTCTCTCAGATCATGCTTTTTCAACACACCTATACAGTATGAGCTGTACTTCAGGAGCTGGAGAGGGACTGTGGGATAGAGAGCAGGAACTCTGCCAATGACAACTAGAGAGGCATCATTCTTCAAAGAAGCAGACCAGGAGCCATTAATCAGAAGGAGTGGGATTAGTCTGAGCCAGTGGTGTCCACAAGGTAGCTGTCAGTTCATCACTTCAGGCTTTCCTTCCAGCCAGCAGAGAGAACTGTACGCTTCTGTGCATGGCTTATCCATCCTCAAGTAAATATCTGAGATCGTAAAAATGAACTGCACTCCTTAGTCTGTTTCTCTCTATATGCTCTGACAGGAATCTGGCACGACTAGCTCCAGCACGGCATCTATAGACACATAAAGTTCAGTGAGCTGAGTCCCACTTAGCCTGCGCACAGCCCCCTTTCTTTCCGCTCCCAGCCCTTTCCTTGGTTCCCCCTCAAAGGTCAGCAGTAGTGAGGGCTTCAGCTGCCCTCATCCTCATCTCCTGTAGCTGAATCCCCCAAGGATCCTGTTGCCCCTCTTGCAGGGAGGAGAGGCAAATGGCAGAGCTGCCTGCATAGAAGAGATCATAAGAAATGACCCCACTGCTGAGCTACACAAGATAGAGCGTGCTTTTTTCATTGGTATGACTGTCTTAAGGTTTCTGGTGCTATTTTGGTAGGGTACCAGATACTCTTACTGAGATGGAGTAATTCTCTTACCTCATAAGTGGTTTTTCTCATGTGCTCTGCTGATTGCTCAGCGTCCATAACAGCAGGAGGATTTGGTTGCAGATACGAAGTCAGAGTTTTCTATGTCTCTGTGTGAATGTTAATCAAGAGTTACATATATATGTGTGTCTATTTTATATTTTTGTATTGTTTGCATGGAGTCATTAGTATGTTTATATAAAGGATTGTCAGCCTCAGAAGAAAAATACTGCCCTGAAAAGCCTTTAAGAAGTCCATTGGTTATTGGTTTTAAACGTGATCAAATCAGAAGAAATGAGGGAAGACAGTTTTATGTCTGATGATCTCTCAGGTTCTTTTGATAAGCAAATGTCATCATCAAAACTAACGCTATGTAATTGGTATAAATCTTTCCAGTCAAACCAAAAATTGAATAACTGTGTAGATGGGAACAATATAGTGAACTGTAATTTTATTGTAACTCTAATTAGTTGCACTCTCCAATCAACTGTCACGATCCAAGTCTTTCATACACTGTCATCAATCAAGCAGAATATGTAATAACAACGTTGTCCTGTGATACCTTGTTTATGATGAAAGTGTAAGTACTTTCGCTAATAATATTCTTTTTGTTTCAGTGCACCATTAACAAAACGGTTACTTTTTTCCACTATGTGACACTGCCAGTTTATAAAAGCTGGGACTGTGCTCATGCTTATAGTCTTCAGAGGGCAATGGGAGAGCTCAGCAAGCCGCACTGTGCTGTAACTCATCTGGTGCCGCCGTGTGTTTGGTGCTGGTATAATGAGCAGTGAATGTGCTGTCTTAGTTTTACTGGGGGATGGGTGGGTGGACATTTACATGTTAATGCATTTATTCATACTATGCTTTTTGCACTATCACATCGATGTTACTTTTCATATACAATTGCAAATAGTCTGTCGGTGAAGGAGAAAACATATTTGGACCACATGAGTTTCAGCTGAGTTAAAGTGAGGAAGAGAAACAATGAGGCAATGAAATCGGCAGAGGATCAGTGACTGGTCCCAAAAGGAGGGCTGAGTGATGCCAGTTTAGGCTGACAGATAGGTCTCCTGGCTTTTTTCTTATCTTTTACTCTTTGCCTGTGTTCATGTGGTACCCATCACTACAATATTGGCAGTACTTGCGGCAGCAGCCCTGTGCCCTAGTGAAGTAGGATTATCAGCATTTTGTAAAAGAACTGTGAATGAAATGAAGTTGCAAAATTGAGAAGTGAACCGTGAGGCTTTGCATCCAGCATGCCTTTTTGTCTTCAAGACCTTCCTTCGTCCCACAGGCAGTGCTGGTCAGCACGTTACGTACACAAGTAGTTTCCCTTTATGCATGAAAAGTTCTCGTTGGTGGGATATGCTTATTTTTAAGACAGCAATTGCTCTTGAGAGCTTGGTGCTGAAAAATCCCATTGATTTCAAGGCTTAAGAATTTGGTAGCCTGATAAGACTGTTCTGTAGAATAAATGGATGACTTTTTGCAGATATTTTTTTTTTCTGTTCGATGTCCAAAGTTTCCTATCCTGTTCAGACCTGCAGTAGCAGTATAGCGATCATTTTGCAGTCCCAGCTGGAACACAAACTGCTATGGATACTACGTAAACATGTACTGTTGAACTTTCCTTTGTAGTGCAATTTATTTTATGCGCTCTTAATTTATGTTCTGACTTCTATAGTTCATTTCAGACCTTTTTCATAGTAGCAATGGGTCTCTGTTCTTTGTGTTGCTGGAAGTCATAGACCTTAAAGCATTTTACGAAGGAACGGTAAGTGCCATTGTCACAGTTTACTGAGGAGCAAACTCCAGGACTGGAAGTGACCTGCTGAAAATCTCACAGTCTGCAGAAGAGCCAAGACTTCCTAAAAATTTATGACTGGTAATTACCAGATTAAAAAATATTTGTTACTGTTTAACATACCTAGGAGCACATTATGAGAGACACAGTTATCTCATTGAAATGGTGCTGGAAAAGAAACAACCCAAAGTGCCCACAGAGTGTGCACGTCTGTGTGTGAGCACGTGTGTGCAGTCTTTAGTTAGGGGTATTGTTTTAAGCAAAGATTCCATGGGCCCTTAAATGTCCACACATTAAAGCATGTCTAAATATCACTTTCATATTAAACATGTTTAGCAATGCTTACAGTACAAACCAGGACAGTGTTATGTGTTAACTTACTTGAAATGAGAGTCTATGGCTGAAAGCAATATAATGTTTGACCCTCACAACGTGTTATAGTAGGACTCAGCTCTCTGCTGCTGCGATATAATGTGGGTCGTGCACACAAACATCCCTGGCTTCATTTAGCATCATCAGTTCTCGTATCCTCCTAGTAAGAATGTTTCTGTTTGAGGGATTTCAATTAAATACTCTCCAAGGAAGGACTTGCTGTAAAGGTTAATACAACAGATTATTCTCTGTGGTGTAAGATTAGCTAAATGAGCAAGTAGTGGTGCCTGATTAGTTGACATATTTTAGTGATGTTATTATAAAAAATGTCGACCACAAGTTGAGTCAGGACTTCACTGTAAGATCCCTAAACTATTTTAATCTGGTGAACTCAGTTGAACTGTGAAGAAATGCATAAGATAATGTGAACAGCTCATTAACTAAAATAATTACAAATTCCTCCATCACTGGATAGCCTTGGAAATGTGTGTTTGTACTCACATCCTGTTGACCATTCTTTCAGCTCATGTTATCTACTGCGGAACACAGCACGGTGACATTGGTTATCTTTGTTGATGGCATAGTGCTGAACTCTCTGCAACAAGATCTTTTGATTCAGCTTGCTAGTTTTTCTATCCAAACAATAGCTTATCACTGTCATAAGTTATCTTTACAAAATACCTGACAGTACTGTGGTTACCTGCCTTGTTGAATGGGAAGATGGCGTGATAAGAGAGCACTTCAGTGTACACCAGCCGTTCTCCTTTCCCTTTGCAACTCTCTGAAGAAAAGCAGACCAGAATTTCACCCTGATTCTGGGTTGGTGCTTTATTTAGGATTGTGTTGTTGGGATGAACAGAACAGAACATATTATGAAATCATATATTGTGAGTTATATTAAAAACGTAATGTTACTTTATATAGATCATATCCTAATGGCTAGTTCGTTGTAATTATTTCAAGTTTTCAGGCACTGTTGTGCTGGAAACGGATTTTATGGGAAAGTTGTCTTTGGTTTCTCAAGTGCATCGTTTTCCTCACTGTTGAAATACCATATTGTCACATTACAAACATATTTCAAGTTTTATTTAAATATGATGCATTCAGTGTTCAGAGGAGGATGAGGTCCAGTCCTCTGTATGTTTCACAGGGAATAGTCCCATGGAGATCTACGTGTGATGAACTTGGACCTTCATGAAAATTCTGCATGTTTTTGTGAATAAGTATGTAAGACAAAATGTGAAGGTGCATGTAGCACATAAGAACCCACTTCTTCCAGATATAGAGGAAAGTGAAATATTGAATAGGACCATGTACTTTGGATTTGTTCTAAATTACCCATGGTTTTATGTTTAGTTTGATAGAGTTAATGAGCCTGTGTAGCCCAGAGTTCATCTGAAGATGAGAGAAAGATGTACAGAAAAGTTAAGATCTTTGAAAAAGCTTTGTTCTTCGTTTTGCATCTTCCTCTTTCCCGGCTTGGCATACCCATAACGCAGTCTTCAGAGAAAGACCACCACTGGGCAATGGTGTCCAATCAAGGTTTAGAAAGATTGCTTTTATTTAAAAATTTCTGTGGGATAAAACATAAATTATTCTAAGAACTTCTCTGCCTTTATATTGGAAGGTCTTGACTTGAGAGAAATGCCTGCAGTTTTCCTCTAGAATATGTTCTTTTTGCTAAAAATTAAACAAATGTACTTAATGCTGAGGAAAAAAGGAGATATTGTGAATATGTATTCTTTTGGAAACTATGCAGTCAGGCACATTGTATGAAAGAATTATAAAGTAAAATAATTTTTAGATTTCAATCATCTTTGGGTGACACTGGCTCCTGTTGCCACTGAAATACACATCAAAACTCCCTTCAAAAGAAACGGGAGATTGTCATCATTGCATATCTTCATTGCTGCATCACTGGTGGGTAGGGTGAATGCTGTGTTTGCAGTCTCCTTTTAAAGGATAGCCTCTTTCTGACATGCTAGTTTTGATACTGTTCATCATCTAAATGTAGTATATTTAATAACATATAGTCATTATTATTCAAAGGCTCTGTAACAGTTATTATACTAACTATGTATGTTACTTAAGCTTATTGAAAGTCACTTCCATGTTGTTTCTTATTCTGGCAGTGGCTATATCATTTAACTTATCAAGGACCTTCCCAAACTTTTTATTTTGTGATATTTGCATGCTCTCGATTTCTTCCTTCATTATGATTTTATTAGAAGTTACCTGACAATTAGCTAGTTTTATTATGTCTATCCAGTCTTTACTTATTCAGGAGGGCAGTAATATCAGGTTTATATAAATGAGCCAGGGTTTATGCACGTTATTATTTTTTTGTTTTCTCTCCAATATTTTTTCATGTTAGATTCTGTTGTGGAGTTTTAAAATCTGATATATTTTAGAGGCTATAGTAATAAAATTGCATGTTTCCTTAAAGAGTATTTCATAATGATGGAGCAAGATCATGTTTTGATCTTAATTTTTACCTTATGTGGTTTTGATTCCTATTGTATATGGCAATCTTTTTTCCTGTGCATATATTGCATTTAATCCTTATTTTGATGATGTCTTATCTGCATAGAATTTACCTGTCTTATTTTTGCCTACTATTTAACTGTCCGTTGCTGTATTTATAGAAGCCTGTACTCAATCACAGCTAACCTCCCACAGTATGAATGCACCCTAAAAGCAGCACTCTCATTAATGATCATAGTAATCCTGAGCAGCAAATAGAGCTTTATCTGTCAGTTCCAAGAAAAAATACTATCTGAAATAATTTGTGTAATATACAGATAATAGGAGATTAGTGCATCTGTTCCAAAGAGGCTGACCTTCAAACCATTAGCTCTGCAAGATTCAAGCACCATGGTGTAATCCTGCTATGAAAGGCAAGTTTGTTTTACTTTTGTATTTTATGATCTTGATCCATGAGCTAATATATATTGAAATCCCGGGAAAGATGTAGTACTGCTTGGCTTGAGTTATTCTATGCTAAGACAGAGACAGAAATTACTGTAAAAGGCAAGTTTCTATTTAACCAATAGCAAGCCTAGGAACATGAAAAGAAGGTTTGTTTATTATATTTTAATTTTGTGCCGTGTACTCTGGGGAGCCATCTTTCTGTCTGCTTTCTGCAGGTAAATCTGGGTGTTGAAATCTGTGGCTCAGACTGGCCAATTGATTATTGCAGATTTTCGTGTTTGTTTTTGTGATGTGGATTTGAAAGCTGTTTGATTTCCTGCTAATCTTTCTCATTTTCTTTGATGACGATGTTCATATGCAATTTTCGTTTTCCAGTTTATTTTCAAATGATTGTCATCTCTTCATTTGTGATAGGTTTGTCAGTGCCCTCTGTATGAAAACAGCAAGAAAAATTAGTGCTATATCTTAGCCTCTGCTTTTGGATAATATAGAAAGAGGGAAATGGCCTGTTAATAGTTTAGAAGTATTGCAATTAGTTTCATATTGTACAGTTATGTCCGTTATTAGTGTTCATGGAGCAACATGTGTGGATATTGTATTATTTCCAGAAAAGTGCATTCGATCATTGACTGTATTAATATACTTACACCATTACATTAAAGATTGTAGTTTAAATAACCCTGTGTTTTAGTTGGCATAGCAGTTTGGAAGTGTTTTCACTTCAGAAATAGCTAGAAGTTTGGGGGGGCAAGAGTTGTTTTTTTCTATGGAGATAGGCAATATTAGCACCGTTTCGTTTTCTTTTTCCATTTCATTCTACTTTGCATTTGAAAGTGCTTTAAAATTTGGTAAACACTTGCCGTCTGCTTAAATATATTGGCTGTAATTCAGATGCTCCCAAATAGTAATTTATAACGTATGGCTAATTCTCCTTGTGCTTATATTTTTCATACTTTTTCCTCATGTTTGTAACAGACCAATTATGTGAGAAATCTATTATAACTCAAGCGAACAGTTGCAATAAAGAAATCTTGCTTTGTAATGAAAAGTTAACGTTTTACCAGAGAAAACAGAACAGCTCTTCCTGCGTTGGTACCCTTTACGTTGCCTTGTCTCCTTTGCCTTTGAGGAAGGCAAAACCTTTCTAAGCAAAGTTTGCATCCAGAAAGAAGAACTGAGAAGAATGAGAAATGGGCAGCCACACAGACCTGTAAAAATAACCGGGATTCATTTCTCATGGCAAAAGGCAAGGTGTTGCAGAAAATCCTGCTCTCAGATCTCTCTCTACCTTGCCCAGTAATCAAAGCAATACTGGTGCTGTGGCAGATGTTTGTGCTGGTGTCTGTAGGAGGCACAGCTGAACCTTTATGTCTTGTCAGTAGAGTTGTCCTCAGCGCGTGTTTGATGATGGACATAAACCAGCAACACTGGAGGCAAACCTTATGATTCCGTAGCAGAGTTACTCATTAGGGAAGTCTGGCTGAACGATCTGTCTCTAAACCGAGCCTTCGTGTACAGTTGTCCACTTTCAAGAATATAAACACAAAGGGAACGATTATATCTTGCAGTTCTGCAGTGTTTATCTAGCACAGATCCAAGTCCGTCGGTGTTTTTACATACCGACTGCTGTAACTAACGTAAGGCAGTTCAAACGCAGCGCCCCGAAGAGCCCCGAAACATTCAGTGACTGTCTCATTCACTGCTTACCTGTCTTAACTACTACTGTGAATACAAAGCTGATTAAAAAGATAAATTTTTTTGCACCAGGACCGTCATTAAGCAGATTTGAACTCCAGCTGACCAGAAGAAGGAGCCTCTCCTGAGTTTGTAGCCTCCCTTCTGGCAGCTGACCTCAGATGTGAGAGCTAGGTCTGTATGTCCTCGTAACATAGGTGGCTTGGGACTTTTTGTAGTCACATTTAAAAAGAAATTAAAAAGCAAAGAAAGTAAATGTTAGCTCAGGTACTTTGGCTGAAGAAGAGCATGGCTGTATTTTACCGCAGCTGGAACTTCAGCGGGATCACTGATGGTGATAGAACGTACAGCAGTACAAACAAGGTTGCAAAAACAAAGTGCAAACCTGTGTTTAGGAACGTGGAAAGTTTAAACGAAAGTTTGTTTTAGGGTGCGGTACTTTGGAGGCTGCCCAGAAAATTTACTCTGTGGAAAGTCTGAGGCTAATATTTCAGGAGGCAGATGAGCTCAAATTCATTCTTCCTGCAGTGGTGGAGGAACAAGCCAAGCTTTTGGTCAGCCTTTCTGTTACAGATCCAGAAGAGCAGGTCAAACAGTTATAATCCTGGAAAGGCATGATTTTTCCTGGGACTAGGAGAAGGACGGTAAAGGAGGAAAGGCTGTGACCGAAGTGGGGGCTTTCTGGGAGCCTATGGCATGCAAGCCTTCCCTCCGTGGGTTTTTTATTTAAACCTCTGCTGAGTTTGCCTTGGGCTTGCTGGGTTCGAGCAAGAGTCTGAATGGGAGGGAACTTCTGCACACTTGACTTAAGTGAAGCACTTTGTGTAGAACTGCTCAACAAGGGGCAGCGCGGGCGGCAGCCTGGTCTTGGGGCCTTTCCCGTGCGCGTGCTGAAGGCGTGTCTCAGGAAGGTGATGCGCACACATTAGCGCTAGCAACGCCAGCATTTCATTCCTACCATGGCATTGTACTGCTCTTTGGAAGATAACTCTTTGCATTTAATTGTGGTTTGCTTTTTAGCGTTTTTTTTCAGCGTACATCACGAGAGACTTGCATACCATATGACTACATAGTTTTCAAAAAGGTAGTAGGCCACCATCTCTGTGGTGTTCTCAGCATCATTTCTAAAGGTGTGCTGCAGGGCAAGAAGATGATACCAATTAATTTAACCACTGCACTATGTAGGAAATCTGTGCCCATGCAATGAAAATGATGTTTCTGCAGAGGTGTGACATGAGGTGTACTGCACCCCTACCGCAGAGTATTTTGAATCGGTTAGTCACCTATACAGTATTTGCAAGCATAAGTCCCATTATATGTTTATTAGCTGAAATGCACAATGTCATTTATGGCATTTTTCTCATTAATCATTTTACGGTAATTTCTGAGAAATCAGAAATTTAATCAGAACTTCACCATAACTTGAAGATCCACTGGAGAGAAAATCACTGCATGCATGTTTTTAATTTTTTCCCATTCTTTCTGAAATAGTATTCTTCTTTTTGCTTGACAAATGCAGAGTCATTTCCTTTCTCCTTCCCATCTTTAATCAACCTGATATCCTAATTCATTGTGTGCTTCAGATTGGATACCTCCTTTCTTTGTAAAAGGGAGTGAGAGCAGGCACTTCAGTCCCTACAATGCTTGAAGGCCGAGTTGGTAAAGGTGTGTTAAATTACTCGACTCTGAACCGATTGCAAGAGGAAAGCATAGTACGCTTTTGGAGAAGAGGATCAGAAAAACTGAACGATTTGACAGGAAAACAACCATATGGCAAAGTGTTTCCTCAAAGTGAAGCTTAAAGATGAAAGAAGTAATTCAATAATGAAGTTCTGTTCTCAAAATACACATAAGCACTTAGGAGGCAGTGAAACTTAACTCTGGAGTGCTCAAGTCCTTCTAAGACAGAAGCATCATTAACACTTTTCTGTAGTGTAACTGCAATTTAGTATTTAATGCTGATTTGATGCTTTCTGAGCTTTGCAGTCATTCAAGTGGTTTTGTACCAGAATTCATGCAGAATGAGTCAAAATCACCAGGATAGAGAAATGTGTTTCTGGGTTTATCTGATTCTCCTCATCCAGTTCTGAACAGCAGTGTTAAAAAAATGCATTGACCAAGGTTGCCAAGAATATTTTGTGCTCTTCTCCACTTGCACATCGCTAGAAAATACACTGCTGACTGAATTCTTTTAACCTTTCGGCAATATATTACGACGCACTAGCTGGCAGGTAGTTCGGTACTTTTTTCAGTGCAAGGCCCTGTAACGTAATCACAGTTGTAAAAGGGACTGCTGAGTGAAGCAACTTGATCATTCCTCGCAGTGCTGCGGTGCCAAGTGGTTACAGGAGAACGAGGCAGAGGCGACGCCAGGACCCCAGAGATTTATTCTACCCAGAAACAGCACGAGATACTTAAACAAAGGTGAAGCTGCTTTAGGTGCTGGTTGCTTGCTAAGGATTATATCAGAGCTGATGTTTAATTTTGCTTAAACCAGAGGTAAGCCTGTGTTTTCTGTGTGTTACTGTGATGAGCCTGTGTATTAGTGTAATTCAGCAGCGCGCGTTAGTCTGGGGTTATAACTTTGCAGTGCTGCGGTCGCTAAGGAAAAGCCTGTGCCAGTGTGATACTGCCGTCATCTGATGCGCTGGGAATGATCTCGAAAGGCAGGTTAGTAATATTTTCAAAGGAAAATGTAGTACCCACCTGGGAGGTGCTGGTAGTGGTAAACTAAAACTTCAACGCCTGGAAAGTTGAAGTCTGAACAAATGAAAGTATTGAAAGGGTACAGCATATTGAAATCGATTAACAGGATGCTAATTGTTGTGACAAAAAGGAGAGGACTGCTCCTGAAGCTGTAATGTCTCCTGATGAACGTGCTGTGTCGTTAAATTAGGGCTGAGTTGTTATTCAGAAACTTTTTCTACTGTACAAAAAGGCATGTGACGTCTTTTTCCTAGAAGATGCCTTGGCACCAGTGGTTTTGATAGTGTTTTAATTTACAGTTTTTATGGAAATCATTAAAACAATTAGACTTCGGGTTGCCATTATGTACAACACACAGTTCTCATGAAATTTTTTGAAGATGTATACCCATTTTTTTATTAGTGGCATCTTATGAATTGTCTTATTGGTGATATCATCTTGTAAACCATTTTCTTTAGTAATCATAGTCATTTTATGCTTTTAATAATAAATACTGAAGTATTTATAATTTTGAAGACTCTCATTTAAAAAACAGTCTCAAATTTACTAAAATCGTAATGGCTACCTAGAACCAAAAAAGACTCCATGCAGTTACTTAAACGTGTTTAAATTAAAAGAAAAAAATAAATAAAATGTTTGTTTAGTTTACCTGAAGAATCTCTTCTACTTTCTTCGGCATTACAATTTGGTTTTACCCTCCTGTATTAACTGGCAGTTGCGTCCCAGCACCCTTTCAGTGGACAGATGTTACCTCTATACCATATGCCAGTTCTCTTCTAAAGGCTGGCTGGTAATAACCAAGGTTGCAATATAACGCTGTGTTTTGCTGTAAAAAATGTTGCCGTTGTAGTGCGAACAGCTCTGCTGAGCTCCTCGTTTCATTCCATCTCGCTTTCTCCTCCGGTCTAACAAAGCCAAGTGTATATGAGAAAATGAGTGCTTGAAATTTTATAAACTGTTTATATAGTAAATAATTTCTTGGAAACATGACTTTGTTGTGTCACTAATTAAGTTTCACTAAAGCGGGCTTTAAGAGTTGAAGAACTAGGCACATACACCTATTATCAGTTTCATTGGCTCACTCTGCTTTTATATAGCTCTTTGCGTATATGTGAACAAGGTAATTAAGCTGCTGTTATTTCTGCGTGTTTATAAAGAGTGTTTAGTGCAGTCCTAGCAGTAAAAACTCGTTACCATATATCATCACTGATTGCCCCATTTTGGCTGACAGACAGTGGCTCATTTCACTTCATTGCAAGTATGCGGACAAAACTATAAATGTAAAAATCTTTGGACAAAAAATACCAGTAATTTCAAAAGCCATAACTGAACTTTTTCTGACCAGATACCCTTGCTTTTTCTTAGATACATGTGTCCTGGTTAGCCACTTGCCTGACACAGGAAAATCATATGTGTCAGGATAATCATACAAAACCACACACTACTTCTTTCGTTTGTTTTTTTTCTCCAATGCCTAAGACCATCATTTCTTAAGGCGATGAAATTTGTAAAAGTAATTGCTCAAATTTTTGAGGCCATAGTCAGACAGTAAGTAATGGCCTGATTTTCACATTCTTGCTTACTTTTGTTTTGAGCACAGACCTTGGGCATTTCATGTCATTTGTATTCAAAGTACTACTTCAGCTCCACAGAAGTTGGTGAAAGCTGTTGGATAAGCAAAGTTACTTTCCTGTGAAATCCAAGTGCAAACTGTTAAGAGTCTGAGTTTGCAAGTTTGCTTTTCAATGAATAACGGAGTCAAAAGCTGAGATTCTGCAGTACACTGGCAAAAAGGCCCTCAAAGGATTAATGTAACCGTTAATAGCATTTCAGTGAAGTCTCTTTTTGTTAGGATTGGTGCTTTTTGTTCCTTTGTCTCTAAATACGTAAGAGAAAATACTCTGTATATTCATGGTCTAATTACACTCTCTGCTTTATATTATCTGAAAATATTTATTGAGACTTAAACTGGTTTGCTGGCTGAATGTGTGAATTTATAAATATAGTTATAAGTTCTTTCCAAACACCTGCAAAAAAAAAAAAATCTTGATAAATTATCCCAGCTGAAAAGGTGAAGATTCTTTCTAGAAGGTTTTGTTACTTATAATAGTATAAATGGTTTTTGTGGATTTGTTTTAATAAATAGAAATGGGGAAAAGTACATGACGTTTTATATTTGGATTTTAAACCTTGGGATCTAATACCACATAACATAAACAGCATTGTCCTTTATTTGAATATATTGTGTGATAGTTGGAAGAAACATTCAAAAGACCCTTACTGCGATATTTCAGATGTCTTTTTATAAACAGCATTATATATTCAGGAGAGTATAACAGAATGCCCAGAATGGAAAAAACCTTGGAGTATTGCAAGATATAAAGTCTGGGAAACATTTGTATTTAAATGTCATATTTTTTACTATTTATCTTCTGTCTATGGTCACTACGCACTTTCTATCTTTGAGATCAATCTGCTGCTGAGTTCATCTGAGAGATGTACACATGTAAAAGAACAAATGCGGTTTGAATTATTTATTCTTGTCTTTCTCTGTTTTAGGACTATGAGCCGAGGGGCACTTTGTCAATTCATGTGTAAAGATATTTTGTTGTTGTTTAAAAGTGCTACATGCAGAGTGAGTGGGATGCTGCAAAACTTGTAACTCAGCAGGTCTCCAAGCAGCCAAATTTGAGGCTGTAAAATCTGTAACACACCGGAAAAGACCAGAAGGAAATGTGCCCCTTGGCTTTTCTTTTTATAGATCTTTGACTTGAAGATGACCCTTGCTATTCCAGCTGGTATAATCTTGTTGGTGTCTGGCACAGTCAGCATGCAAACCAGCAATAGGGTTGCAGTCCTGCCAGGTTTCAGTCCGAGCTGGCTTGGAGCTGTAGTCCTTTTAGACTTTCTTTGGATGCTTGAACGTGCTTGAGTCTGTGGATAACTCGCCCTTGGGTCATGTGATGACGTTGAGTGTTAGTACCCTTCTTATTGCCCCTGCCATTAGTGGGTTTAGCAGTGGTGTGTGCTTTTTTCTCTGGAGGGTTCTTTTGAACCAGTCACAAATTTCCCATGCCACCTACCCCAGTGCTGCATGCATGTAAATTTGCTGTTTTTTTCTGGTGCTAACTAACAAGTTGCCCTCAGGTGTGATTCTGGGCAATGCTCACTCAAGGCACCTCTCCCTGAGGCAGAAGACCACGTCATCATTGTCATCTCCTGCCCTATGGAGGTCTCTAACACTGTCCTGTTGACTGAATCGCCAAGCTTGTGTCCTTGCACATTCCCTTATGCCCCCAAGCCTTGTCCCGTGGCACGTCATACACTCCTTGGCATGACAGGGTAAAAGCATTGCTCCCTCAGGCCGTGGCACAGCCCCTCCTGTTATTTCTGACTTACTGTACTGAAACAAGAGCAAAATGTAGTCGTTCTGTCTCTGGGCACGATGTGGAGCCCAGAGGGAAGCCAGGCCAGTTGGTGATGCTGTGCGCAGTCATACCTTTGCCACAGGTCATCATGGATACAAGTAATTTTGAGCCCTTTGTCACGGTCTTATCCTCTCTGCATTGGATGCCTTTAGCACGTAAAGCTAGCCTTGAGGTATCTCTGGTAGGCACCTTAATTCTATAGATACTATCATTGACCCTTTCTCCTCACTGATACAAGTCTGTTGTCAATAGTGTTTTGCTCCTGGCTGTTACACTTGGAGGTGATCAGGAAGTACAGAAATTGAAGACACATCAATTGCACCGATATTCTGTGCAGATGTAAGATAGTGGACACACTGAGGAGCTTGGTTTTTGCTCTTCATCATTACTTAGATCAGGATCCATTAATTTACTTCTGTCTGAGGAAACCAGACACTTTTGTCTGAGGGACCAGTTTCTTGTCGGACCGAAAAGGAATCACTATGGGCTATATTTATAATGGGCAGACTGAAATAGCACGTTGCACACACTCACCAGTGTGTTGCAGCAGGGGTGCTACGGCAAGGCTGTTGATGAGTTGCAAAATGCTTCCAGTCCGTGTATCTGTTGTAGCTGCAGATGGCTGCTTTATGATCCTCTTGCATCAGTTATTAAATCTGCAAAAATGTTAATCGCAATTGGTCTGTAATAGGTTCTCTCAAGCTTGTACCTGTTAAACTATGTGTTTAGGTGCGATTTACACACATCGATCTGCATTTCTACATGCACAAAGCCTCTCACAATCGACACAGCAGACAGAAGCATACAAACCATTTTCGAATAAATTTTGCCCCTACATGGTATTCAGTATAGAGACAGTTTATCTTCAGTCTGCACAATGAATATAGTGTCATTTGTGCAGTGCAGGCAAATAACTGTAACATATTATAAAATTAAATTGTACATAGCAAACTAATAAAAACCAGGAGCAGGACCAAGCATTCTCCAATAGATATCCAGGGAAGAGTAGAAAATCTTCTCGATATATCATAGCATAGATATTGAACTTAAACTTTGATGAACTTATACTGTTCATGTAAAGACAGCATTCCAAAGACATATGCAGGACTGCTAGATTAAAAGTAATACAAGATGAAATTAAAGTTTTTAGCAAAAAAAAAATTATCAAGAATAAGAGAAACACTCGTAGCTGGGAACCTGTATTTCATTGTGCAGTCAAGGCAGGACTGGGAATGTACCCCAGAGTGACTTCACATTACTGGGCGCCTTCAGAAATACCAGCACTTCCCCGCTCAGCTGTACGCTGGCCACCTGCCTCCCGTACAGAACTGGGTTTTGCTGAGAAGTTTGCAGGTGTGCACCAACAAGATAAACTCTTCTCATTACTTTTTGTGCCGTAAGTGGACGGAAAATACAGAATATGCATATCTGACCAAGGTTAAAACTTCCAAAACCTGTGCAGCATGTGTTTCAGTTCTTAGTCACAGGCAAAAGCAATTCCCTTTATGCCATATAACTCTTAATGTATTTTACCATTCTGTTTCAGGTTACTTTTATGTTATATTTCTGATTGTACTGCAGAATATTAAGACTGAGAATGTTAAGACTAATGAAATATGCAGGAGGGCTCTAGTTTTCCCAGGAAACATTGTGGATATTAGTTGCAGTTGCAAGAGGAGGCAAACCAATTTTTTTCTAAACTTCAACCTGAAAAAAAAATGTTGACGAGAGAAAAAAGAAGTGGAATCCAGCACAGTGAGACAGAGAGCAGTGACTTGAAGGGCATTCAGAAAAATGGTGATCTGGTATTTGCAGCACAGTGAGACAAAGTTGTGAACTTGTGTATGGCCATGCACGAGGATTCCTACTTCATGGTCTGTGCGTTTAAAATCTGTGCAGCAAAGAAATGTGTTCAAGCAGCAACATGGATGTTACCCATGGTAATATAAAAGTACTCTTTCTAAACAAAACAGTTGCTATTTTCAGTCTCTGCTGTGGCTCAAAGCTAAAATACCCATTTCTGTAATTGTGTCGGTGGATATTTTTTATAGTGATTATTTCTACGAATATACTCTTCATAATGCTTTCCCAACAGCCTGGCCCTAATCCTTCAGTTTCAGCACCCACTGTGTTGTCTGGGTGGTGCAGAGCAACACCTCTCTCCTCCATTTGTGCCAAGGTCATGGTGATCTTGTAGCTACCTTTAGTGTCTCATCTCTCACATTTCCTGAGTTGTGAATACTCCCAGGCAGCCCCGTTCAGCTGCCCGCATTTCAGCCTCTACCATACTATGTCCTTCCAGTCATGCTGCCCGATCGGGCTGGCTCCAGAAAAGAAGGCAGGGGGTATACCACATAATCATCTCACCCGCTTTGTGGAAGCAGAAGGAAACAGAGGCTGTCTCAAACAGGTCCCAGCAAGAGAAAGCAGCACAAAACAGCACGCTGGCACATGCGTAGCTACTGAAAATGTGTGAATCCTACTTTGGTGTAAGGCTCTGCATGTGAGTGATATTTCCTGGACTCCCTTTTGATTCAGTTTTGATGCTCAGCGTTGATATGCTGGACACACCGTCTATTTTTAAAGATAAAGGTCAGGTCCAAAATGCAGCATTTGATTTTTCATACACAGAGTCAACGAAGTTCCAGCAAATACCTTCCACAGCCACCTGCGCTGCCTAAGAGTGGAGCCTGGTCTGCCTGGTGTATCTCGTACGGCCTAGTCTACCTCATGTTTAGAGGCACTGGATAACGTGGTTTCAGCTGACCAAGGACCATGAATTTGGATGAGCTGCAGTGGCCCACAGCAGAACCTCAGAGCTGTTGGCCTCAGAAGGAGTGAAGGATGTGTGGGAGTAGCTGATCTCTTCCACTCAGAGGCATTTGTTTCTCTGCTGCTGGGTGGCCATAGATAAACAACCCCTGGTCCAGAAGGCTTAAGAGGAAAACCACAGCCCCTTTTGCTGTGGTGAGCTGTCTTCTTAGCCCTATATACGAATTATTTCTCTTTCGCTTTGGCCATGTTTGCGTTTCTCTGCTAATTCAGCGCGGTTACTGTGATAACTCAGGGTGGGGGAGCCTGTGTGATTTCTCCCTGCCCTCCACCAGCTCTGCAGACACAAAGAGCAAGGGCCAGCTGTTCTCCACAGCACGTCTCATCACCCTGAGCAATGGGTAGGATGTGCGGGGTCTGCCCAAGCCATAACTTTCATGTGAGGAGAGGTCAAGGTCTGTCAGCGTCAAACATCAATGATGTCCATGAAAATCTCATAGAAAACTGAAAATTTTTTTTCAGAGCAATTACGTCTCCACAACAGGTGAAGGTGGAAGAAATATTTATTTTTTTCAGATGCTCCCCTTAGCAGAGGCTTCGCAGGCAGTGAATGAAGGGGCACTGAAATGGTTTTTGCATGTACTGATGTGAAACTTTATCACATCAACCACTTCCTGAGAGAAAGTAATGTTACCCACTGAACGATAGGCTGAACTAAATGAAAACAAACAGGACACGGAGTTTGAAGTCACCACACACTATTACATCACATAGAGATGTTGGTGGAAGCATTTCAGTTGGAGGTCTTTGAGAACAAGTATCGTCGTTTAGAAGCGTAATTTCTGCCACGCGACAGCAGAATTCACTGTAGATCGGCCATTGCACCTTGAGCCCCTGTAGAGGACTGGAAGCTCTCCTTGCACAAAGATATCATGAAACCTTTCAAGTGGAACTCAAATTGCATTTTAAAGAATGTGTGATGGAAACTTTTCCAAATGGATGAAGTCTTTAAACAATTTCACATGATTTACATTACGCTCTAGTACTCAGTTGCAAGCCTAGACTCTGTGAAGTCCATCATCTTCCACATGGATTCTCCAAAGAGTTAACTCTGCTTAGGAAGTGCTGACATCAGAAGTTTTGTAAAGCTCATTGTTTACTTTGAAGAATTTCTGTGGTGAAAAGTAAGGTTTTGCTGGCTCAAAACACAGAGTTTTGATACGAGGTATTTTAGTACTTAACATTTTTCTGTTGAACGCATGAAGGTTTATTTTTCCCCTCTTTTTTCTGTGAGAGCTGTAACTTCTTGTGTAGTCACTCAGCCTAACAAGGTGACTAGAGACACCTTACTGAGTATATGGTAGCAGACACTATCATGGTCATTCTATCCATGTTCCAGCTGTGTGAAAGTTACTAATAAGAGACCTAATTTTTAACAGTTTGCCCTAACAAGGATCTTCAGGCTGCATCCCCTTTAAAGAGAAGCCACCGCCAGTTTGCAACTGAAGGAGAGATTCCTTCTTCAATCAGAATAGTCTTTTTGCATTATTAAATAATACACCGTACTGTTGTTGTGTTAGCAGTGCAAGGAAAGGCTTTGCCCTAAGTTGTCGTTCTAACTATTGCTTCTTTTTCTCTGCTTCCAGAGGCTGGCAACAAGAAGCTAAAGAGCACGATACAGAGAAGCACAGAGACAGGGATGGCAGCAGAGATGAGAAGTCGTATGGTTCGACAGCCAAGTCGGGAATCCACTGACGGCAGCATAAATAGTTATAGCTCCGAGGGCAAGTAAGTGGCATTAAAAACATCGGTAATGTAGAAGTTTCTTGTCTTTCTAAGAAAACTTGGTATGTGAACACAAGTTCCAGGTCTCACTGAAGGGGGTAGCTCTGTGTACGGATCCTTCCTCTTGAAACATTTGCAAAACTGAACTGTTTCAGGCACATAATGCAAATTTCTTGAAAAATGAAATTGAGAGAGGACCTCCTAGGGATTCACATTTTCCCTGTCATCCAGCAAGGCATTTTGTTCATCAAAAGACAACTGAATTCAGAGCGCATTATTCAAAACAAGACATAGGTGTACTTTTTCTTTGAGTTATGTTTGGATTAACTCAGAGTTCAACCTCAGATGTTGTATGTAAATCCTTGTGATATGATCAGTTCACTAATACTGCGTACAGAGAAAGTGTAGTTCGGAGCTCGTCCAAGTCTCTTATTGAGAACTGTAAACCCAGAGTGCAGCTTCCCCTTCAGCTGATCAGGCAGGCAGTTGTGGGGAACGGGCAGCTGTTTTCATTCACTGCTGAATGACTCAGTACGTAGGAAAGGAGAACGAAGGCAGAACGACACAAAAGTGTGTGTGAATACTCCCCTCACGGCTCTCAGTGGGACTTGACCTCGTGTGCTAGGGCACAGTGGTCACTAAGGAATTACAGAATCACAGAGTCACAGAATCATAGAGGTTGGAAGGGACCTCGAAAGATCATCTAGTCCAACCCCCCCTGCCAAGGAAGGACCACCTAGAGCACATCACTCAGGAACATGTGCAGTCGAGTTTTGAATGTCTCCAGGGGAGGAGACTCCACAACCTCTCTGGGCAGCCTGTTCCAGTGCTCTGTCACCCTCACAGTGAAAAGGTTTTTCCTCACCTTAACCCGGAACCTCCTATTCTCCAGCTTGAACCCATTGCCCCTTGTCCTATCGCTTAATGACACTGAGAAGAGCCTGGCTTCATCTTCCTGACACTCACCCTTAACGTATTTATAAACATTGATGAGGTCACCCCTCAGCCTCCTCTTCTCCAAGCTAAAGAGACCCAGCTCCCTCAGCCTTTCCTCATAAGGGAGATGTTCCACTCCCTTGATCATCTTTGTGGCTCTGCGCTGGACTCTCTCTAGCAGTTCCCTGTCCTTCTTGAACTGAGGGGCCCAGAACTGGATGCAATACTCCAGATGCGGCCTCACCAATGCAGAATAGAGGGGGAGGAGGACCTCCCTCGACCTACTGACCACAGCCCTTCTAATGCACCCCAGGATGCCATTGGCCTTCCTGGCCACCAGGGCACATTGCTGGTTCATGGTCATCCCTCCGTCCACCTCTCTATTCTAACTGTTGCGGATGGGGTTTGGATGTATGTCTAAACATTAAAGAGTATCACAAGGTAAGTCAAGCATTCAAGAATGAAGAATAATAGGCTATTACATTTCATGAGGGTTTTACGTTTTCTCATACAAGGTCACTTACAGTTTATTCACCTGTCAGGCTCTTCACTGCTCCTGGAGAACTCCTTAGCAAGAACTGTTTTATGGACTACTTTGGGTCCACGTGCAGCATTTCACTGCACTTCTTTGAGGTCCATGGGAGACAGCCCGTTCCTGATGCTGCAGAACAATTTGTGGTTGCACACACTGAGCTACTTGCTTTGTATCAGTAGTACTTTTGAGGTAAATACTGTATGACAATAGAAATTAATCCTGTTCTTAGGCTTAACCAGCTTTTATTTTGCTTCAGCTTAATATTTCCTGGAGTACGGCTGGGAGCTGACAGTCAGTTTAGTGATTTCCTCGATGGACTTGGACCTGCGCAGTTAGTAGGCCGACAAACGCTAGCGACTCCTGCCATGGGTAAGAATCACATGTTCTCCTCTGTTAAATGAATAATAAGTCGATTAACTAGTGCACACTGCCGGTCTACAGCACCTTTCACAAAGCAGCTTCCTCCACTGTAAACATGAGGGTCCTATACGCAGCCCCTGGTATTCCTAGCACGCTGGCATGTGAAATGGGGCGAGAGGCAGTATTTGCCCCGTATGTGAGGTGCCTGCTAATCTCATTTGCCATTCGAAGTTGCACTTTCGTTCCCACCCCAAATTATTCAGTGGTAGCTCACTGCAAAATCTCAGCTGCTCAGAGTTTATATTTACTCTCCACAGACTGTGTTGGATGTGACAGACAGTTTCTGGCCAAACTCTGCACTTCTTCAAGCTTACTTGATCCAATCCCAGGATGTGAAACTTCTGCCCACATTTGCAGTGCCCAATAATCAGTTGCTGATAAAGTCAATGTTTGAGGCGAAATCCTTTTCTACAGCAGCTGCCTGGGGCTCTCGGAGCTTTCCGCTGTATTCCAGACCCGTCTGGGGTTCCCTGTAGTAGCATTAGCTGTATCTTGGTTATGAGTATCATGCTTATAGATGAGCAGTTCTTAGACATGCTTTAGGATAGTGAGGAGTCCTTGATCCACTACCCTAACCATACTTCTGCTGGAAATTATAACTGGCTTCTGTACAGAAATTATATATGCTTCAGGACGGCTGTCTTGGGAGAATCAGCTTCAGGAAGGGCCACTGAGCCGCTTCTGAAAGAGGAAAGAGAAACAGAAAGAAAAATTGCAGAAGAGAGTATTCCCCTCCCTACTCATGAGCAGGAGGAGACAGAAACTTTCTTGAGAATGCCAGCCCCTTAAGTATCCCCCGAGGTGAGGGTTGCTGTGTAAGTCCAAATAACTGATACCTTTCAATGCATCAATAAGCATCAAACTTGTTAAATACTTTTTTTTTTATTTTGAAGGAGAAGGTATTTTTGAGATAAATCGCCCAATAAAAATCTAAGTGGGTATACTGATATGAATATAAGAGTCTAGATTTCTTCAGTCTTTTTGTTTTAATCTTGTTTTCCACCTAAATATTATTCCGCATATTACTTGTGTAGTATCTTTATTTTCTCTTCTTAGAGCATCTTTATTTACTAAAGGCTCAGGTTTTGGCCCCACAAAAAGCACTCAGTTGTGCAGTTTTCAGACCTTCTATGTTGTACCTTTTCACTAGTGACGATTTGAAAATGTTTGTATTACCGCTCCCCCTTCTGGTTCCCTGTCGCATGTTTGATTTTGGATTTGTGATACGGATATGTGCGCTTAAAACGCCGTGTTGGAAAGTTCCTGTGAACTATTTGTAACACAACACAGAGCTCTATTTAGTCAAGCAAAGTTTAATTGATAAAAAAATCTTCCCTGTTGCTGCATCATACCTCAGGTACCACGGTACAAACACTGCTTTAATGTCCTGTCAGACAAGCAGGTGAAAATCTCATGCCCAGCTAATCTCAAAATGCCGTCTTTCCAAGTCTGGACCCCAATTGACAGTCTGGACTGTCTATTTTTGGGTATGCTTTTTAGACATTCAGAGTTTACGTGTCAAATATATCCATACCCAGGTGTTTCACGGATATGCGTATCATTCATTTAATTGCACAAGTGTCACATAGCTGCCCACGTCACACCGTGCATTCGTTACTCTAAGTGGCCTGTTAGATTCCTACCCAGCTGATTCCATGATGGATGAAACCATAGGGTCCTAATGCTTTGAGCATCAGCCCGTAGTTTAGTTCCTTTGCATTTTATTGATCTAGATCAGAACAGTGCTTGGTCTCGGACTAGGCAGTTTCCTTTCCCTGCAGGAAATGGCACCTGTCAGAAGTCAGACAGGGAAACAGGTCTGACTATTCAGTAGCGAAAGCGGCTCCTTATTTTAACATGTTGCATCATTTTATTCACACCAAAAATGGGGTTGGAATGTTGATAAACAGAGGAGAATTGTCACTCCTGTAAACTTGTTGGAGGCTTTTGCAGAAAGACAGACCTCTTTTGAGCTCCTGGGGGACAGGGCATCGTTCTCTGAAGTTGAGCTATGACTGTGGGACTTGTCTAGTTTGGCATCTCCACCTTACACTGGGGATCCAGTCAGGGAATTGTAGTTACAGAAGAAGGTTTCAACGTTAGCCTCTACCAGCAGTTCTTCCTGCTACATCAGAGAAGGAGCCCTCACACTGCCACCTCTTGCATCTCAGCTTGAAAGCCAAAACTTCCAGCCGAGGGGATTTCTGAACATGAGTTTGGGTTTCAGGCCCTCTGCGTGTGGCACCACCGCCCAGGCAGCGCGTCTCAGTGACTGGCACACTGGGGCAGCAGTCCTAGGTAGGAAGGCTCTACATAATTCACCAGTGCAAAATTAAAGGTGTGGTGGTTATATCATAGTGTTGCTGTAAATTTGCTGGCCTCTACATATTAGAAATACTGAGTTCTGGTATAAACCATACACCAAGAGAGGGCACCATGCTCCCAAGTATGTATCTTTTAGTCCTGATTTAATTGGAGAAATTAAAGGAGGAGAGATGACAAGCACACTAATGCAACAGACTAGTAGCAAACTAGTCTCCGTCTTATAACCTATCTTATCCCATCTGTACTGCTTCTCTAAAAGGTGAGCTTCTTTCTTCTCCCTCTCAGGTGACATCCAGATTGGAATGGTGGATAAAAAGGGCCAGTTAGAAGTAGAAGTCATCAGAGCCCGTGGCCTCACACAAAAACCTGGCTCCAAATCTACCCCAGGTAAGGAAAAAAATAGACAATATATGAACAGAAAGCAAGAATATGAAATATGCCGATGAACTGGGGATCAGAGACTTTTTGAGCTCCTCGTTGGCTGTCACTACATTTGCAGTTGTTTGGTTTGCTTTTCAACAAGGAGTGTGTGCACGGATATATCCTTGCTGCCAATGTCCTCTGCTTTACTGCCTTGCATTGGCCACTTGCGTACCACCTTTCAACAAGTGATTTTCAGCGACTCACCATCCGTTCAGGAAGGAACATTTGCAGAAATATTTCTTCGTATCTTGGGCGAGTCATATATCTTATTTGTCGATGTAGATGAAGTCTTTTGTGTTTGTTCCACCTCAAAACAAGAGGTGGAGAACAGGTGAAAGTGCTTTGAACAAACAGCTTAACAGACCCACATGCCAGGCTCTTCTGTCCACCACAGTGCTTCAGGGAGACAGCGGGTTACGCTAGTGCCAGTGTCCATAATCTGTATAATGAATGAGATTTAATATTGTATCATTTTATAAGGACATGTTTTGAAGTTCTAGTTATTTATAGAAATGTTTATTAAAGGAGATTTATAATCGCTACCACAACCACTGCTTACTGTAACAACTGGACCAGCTGTTTTAGATAACATTTTGCCCAAATGGTACTTTACAACCTTCTTAGGAGCTGAAGATGCAGGAACAATTAACATCTGTGTTATTGGAGCAAACTTAGTTTTCAATATTCCTTCCAATGGAACATCAAAAATCTTTTGTTTTGAAATATCTCTGACCCCTAAACATACATAGAGACTCCAGAGTAGCTATCAGTGACAGTTAATTCCTGGCAAAAGGAAGTGTTTTTAAAATGACAGACATGAAACGTCATTGTTGTTAGTAGCATCTTAGATCATTACATTCAAAGTTTATAAAAATCAAATTGATTTCTTATGGGCTGTGTCATTTATTTAATGAATATAATTGTGTTCAGATTATACTGTGAAGATAGCATGTTATTTTCTTCCCACTTGGCTTCCTTTTAAGGCATTTGTCCTCCAGCTCAGATGTGCGATGTACAAGTTTTTAAGTCCAAACATAAAATTCATGATGTTCTGTTTGCAGCTCCGTATGTCAAAGTGTATTTATTGGAAAATGGAGCATGTATAGCTAAGAAGAAGACAAGAATTGCACGGAAGACCCTTGATCCTTTGTACCAACAGACACTGGTTTTTGATGAAAGTCCACAGGGAAAAGTCCTTCAGGTCAGTTGCTTCATATCCCATTTTAGGCTATCGTTTGGAGAAGCACTAGCATGTTTACTTAAGTTTAAGCAAGACGCGTAAACCCATTCCAACTCACTAAGCATTTAATTTTATAAATACCAGCAAACACGTCTTTGCGGCTTGTGGTTTCAGACCTGCAAAATGTCTGGCTGTATTAAACATTTCTCTTTTGTTGACTCTCGCTCCTGTTCTGCCATTAGGTTTTCCCACAAGAGGGAGCAATCATTCACCCTTAAAAATAACATTTTCCTTACACTCTGCCTAACAAAGCACAGCAGGAGTGAACACGTAAGGGTGGGTCTGGGGACAATGCTGAACCTGTGGTTTATGTTCTTCCAGGTAATAGTGTGGGGAGACTATGGCCGAATGGACCACAAATGCTTCATGGGAGTTGCCCAGATCCTTCTGGAGGAACTGGATCTGTCCAGTGTGGTAATAGGCTGGTATAAATTATTTCCACCTTCATCGCTAGTGGATCCAACCTTGACTCCCCTGACACGCAGGGCTTCCCAGTCATCTCTGGAAAGTTCAACTGGGCCTCCCTGTATTAGATCATAGTAGCAGGTGCTGTCTAATAGAAACGTCACCCCGGATGACAATTGGAACCAGATATCACATGATCAAAAAGCACTGTTGGAGAGAGACAATCACTTCTGTTTCTGCTTGTAGTAGTTATCCAAAAATATGTCTGAGTTGTTTGTCGAGAGGTGGCTTAAACTGACAGAACAAAGGTATATCACATGCAGCCAATCTACTAGCGGTTATCACCGATGCTTATAATGATTTAAAAAAAAAAAACAGAAAAAAGAGAGAGAGAGAGAGACCTTTAGATTCGACCTAAGTCAAAGATGAGCCAAACTGGAAGCTCTCACTCTGTTAACAATATTGTACTGCTCACATTTTGACAGAGCCCTCAAGCAGTGTTACCTTCCTGGTGTTTCAGCAGTTTTTCTGTACCTGTCACTTCCACTAGTTTTTTGCCATGTGATTCTGCTAGTTTTGTAAAGGTCCTCACAACGCTAACAGAGACCCTTCCTTTCTTTTTCGAAACCAAACAAAAAAGGGCTGAAACATATCTCTGTGAGCATCGTTAAAGTGTTCAACAGCCACAGTTACGATTCCAGCGAGTTCAAATCGTTTCTCAGTTCTGGTACTTCCAAGTCTCTCCTGATGGACTCAGGCACAAATGACCAATCTAAGATATATATTCTTAAAAGTAAATAATCATCACAGTGCCACTTTTTTCTTTGTAAAAAGCAGATCTGTTTGAATTATAATAGAATAACTTTTATGTTTATGATATTTTGCATGGAAGAATTTTGAAGAATTCTGCAACTACTGCTGGGGACTGGTATAAAGCAGCTTTAGTCTTAATTTTGACATTGAATATGTTACTGGTAATGCATTTTTCCTCCTAGAAATGGAGAGGAAATCTTTACGTTTCTGTGTATAAATGTATATTTGACTTCCCAAAACGTTGACCAGGAATGGATTAAGCATATGACACTTTCAGCTGTACCCAGGCTTCTCTGATGTGTGTCGCTTCAGACGCACCTGTCTGCCCTGGATAGAGCATGGTGTGAGTTGTTCAGTGTTTCACTGGAAATTCCAGTTGAAATATTCTGCACTTACTAATGTTTTTATCAGATTTTAGTTTACATTTCTTTGAGATTGATGCAAGCACAAGGCTTGATTTTTTAACGCAAGATATCTTACTTTTTGGAGAAAAAAGAAAAAGTCAAATTTCAATTTGCTTTTTATTCGTTTGAGTTCTTCTTGGCCTTGAAATCCCTTGTGATATTCTGTAAATGTGCGAACAACTGCAGATTCCTGCAGGTGCATCGATATGTTTCCCCTCCTTTTACAGGCCATTCGATTTTGTGATCACACAAATAGAGCAGCATGACTTGGAACTGTTCAAAGCTGCATGCACGTTTTGTAAAAAGAGATGAAAAAGGTTATTTAATAATGTATGTTAGTTCCACATAGGCCGGCTTGTATGTTGCATGTACTTGTACAGTTTGCTCGTAATTACTATACTGAAGTAACCAAGAAATCTAAGCCATCCATTTTTCTTATAGACATTTTGCAGGTTTTAGCCAGGCTAGGTCTGTGAGTCTGGTGCTAAATGTCTATAGATGGACTTTATTTTTTACCCTATGGAAAACGTGACGTAGTACGGACCAAATTCCTTCTAATAACTATTTTGGTGTAGATTCCTACTGTGGGGCTGTAACACATGTAGAAACTGTGTACACACTAGGTTTTAATTCATAGACATACTGCCTGCACCAAGTGAACTATTTATTATTACTCAACACGTGGGAATTACTCTGCCCATCTTTCCGTAGGGCGCAGATTGGTTACTGCTCGACCTGCTGAGCAGGAAGAACTCAAGCATTGGTGCACTACTACTAGATCCTGTTCTGTCTTAGTGGCCAAAAACCAACTAGTTATAATTCGATAGTATCTTTCTATTTTGACCACTTGTCTTAACACTCCCCTGTGCTTTTAAATGAACTTCCAACTCATGTTATGTAAACATGTTTAATAAAATTTCCTTTTCATGTCCAGTGTAGTAGTTGTGCTCTCTGTATGTTCTGAGGTTCATCTGTGATTCTGCTCGCTGCAGGACTGTGTGAAATGTGTTAAGGAACAGTAAACTGATAAGTAATTTCTATGGTTCTTTTGATCGCTGTAATAGTGTATGTTGAAATCTGGGGCCAAAAACTGAGGCCTGGTGAAAGTCGTGCTTGGTCGGCTTCCTTTTCCCCGGGAACGGAGCCAAATTGTGCTCTCACTTGTAGAAGCAGGCAAATTGAGGTCAAAACCCAAATGTGGCCAAAGTACAATCTGGTGAAATCAAATCAGCTTATTGGGACCGAGTGATGCTGCGTCTGCTTGCAGTAGGTCAGCGGGGCGGTGCGCGTTGGGGCCAGACACCAGCTCTCCTTTTGGTGTGGGCGGAGCCTTTAAGATGTGAGAACATCTCCCAATCCTTTGCACTCCTTAAACCCAGGAATATGCCCTGGTATTGCAACGCCCTTACGGACAAGGCATTCTAGAAATTTACCTGAGAGCAGAATTTGGCTTTAAAATTTATTAGAGAAGCAAAGTTTATGTACTTTCTTTGATTTTTAGTTTTCCATGTCCCACAGATACCTGATCACAATTTAAAAATAACATAAATACAATATTGCCTCACTTTGAACACTTTTGTTTATTACTTTATTTATCTGAATACATGGTTAAGCTACTGAAAAAATGAATAATTAAACATGGTAAATCTCTGAACAAAAGGCATGTTATATTTCTCCTTCTGTGTGGTGGGAGTGATCTGTTTAAATATAGTTTGTGATACCGTTGTAAAAAGCCTTCAATTTCCTGAACCGCATGGCTTTGAATATTGTGTCCATTACTAGGGTATCTTTTCCTTTCTGATCCTGAGCAACAGATAAAGATTCCTGATCCCCCCTAGAGCACAGAAAATATGGCAGCAAAAGAGCACGCTGAACCGTATCAGTTATGGTGTTTCTGATCAACGGGGATCACATGTGCAAAGAATTCAGGAAAGAAGCAGTGGGCTGTGCTGGGACAGATAAGTTGTCCCTTTCCCAGGGACTGTTGCCTTTTAAAAACTGATTGCTGAGTGTTGGGGTTATAAGACACAGATAAATCAGCTTTAGTTCCCTCCTGGCTTTCCCTTGAAAACACAGTACTGCCTTATATGTCATAAAATAGAGCAAAGATACTAAAGTCATAATCCCTATCATATAATCAGGCAGTTATTTTCCTCGTAATGAGTAAAATGTTCTAAATTTTGTACTGAAATGCGAATTTAGTGTCCCTCTTTGTGGGTGAAGAAAAAGCTTTTGGCCTTGACCTTTGTGCTAGAGAGACATCAGAACTACTGTGAGTGGGGAGGACAAACCAGAGCTTCATGACGTTATTCCTTCGTAATTCCCGGAGAAATGATACGTGCACTCTTGGTGCCTGTTTTCACTAACAAATGACAGTCCCAAAAGTCGAGTTCAGCCCAGGTATGATGTATTATACATACAAGAGAAGTTCAGGGTGCATCTTCAGTGACTGTTCGGTGCACTCCAAGATTTTACTTATAGCCTGTGACTTGTCCTCTACAAAGTCAGCTGTTCTACCTGTGGCTGGTTGCCACTCCCATGTAGTCACTACTTTACTGTTCACGGCCCATTTAACTCCAGGAAAAAGGATTATGGGCTTCATACTCCTCTTTTGCCTTAACTGAAGAAAGTCACAGCAGACAGCAATGTGGCGCTCTCTTTCAAGCCCCAAATGCTCACCCCATGTTACCCTACTAATAATTCTGCAAATGTAGAAGAAAGCAGTCTGCAAGAAAGCCGACTGTTGTTGAAGGATGTGGTTTCTCCACTCAGGCAATGAGTATTCTGGTCATCTTGTTTGATTAAGAACTCTGCTAACATCTGTCAAGAGTAACGAGTCTCAAATAATACCTCACTCCCAGCCTGTCCGCTTCTCTCCAGGAGAAGAAAACGCACAGGTCATGTATGTATTTTCTCAGTGTCTGCGTGGATGGCCATCTATGCTGGTAGTTCAATACTGTGGTTATGAAAGAGATTGTGCGTGGCAAGCATTTCACAAAGACCAAATGATCTTCTGAGTTTTGTGATCCAAATTTGTCCTACCTGAGGTGCCAGAAATAGGAGAGGAAGCTGCCTTCACTCCTAGAGTCTAGCTGCTGATGATTCAGCGCCTGAATGCACAGCCTGGTGCCTAACGAAATGCCCCTTGGTTAGTTACTTTCTAGTTGTTGGTACGATTTGAAGCCATGGTTGTGCATCAGGATGTAAAACCATAGACATTGTGCCTTGTTGAGTCAGTGTCTAACACTCAGCGCTGATAGTTAACTGAGGGAAAGAGTAAAAAGCTGTCAGAATCAGTAAATGATAGCGTAACAATGCAGCGGTTCAGGTAAGACAAATACTATATCGCTGTATTTATGTCTCATCCTTGTGAGATCAGTGGTTTGGAGCTGTCAGCTGCTGGCTGCTAGAAGCTTGTAACTTCAGGGTTTCACAGAATCCCACAGGTGGCCTCTGAAAAAAGTGACCTTCAGAAAGCAATGAGCATCAGCTTGTTACTCTCACGCTCCTTGGAAAACTCAGGAATATTCATTCTGATCACTGTTCTTTAACATGTCTACAGTTTCAGAGTCCTGCTAAAATCATAGAATCATAGAATGGTTTGGGTTGGAAGGGACCACAAGGATCATATAGTTCCAACCCCCATGCCATGGGCAGGGACACCCTACACTAGACCAGGTTGCCCAAAGCCCCATCCAGCCTGGCCTTGAACACTGCCAGGGATGGGGCAGCCACAGCTTCTCTGGGCAACCTGTGCCAGTGCCTCACCACCCTCACAGTGAAGAATTTCTTCCTAATGTCCAATCTATATCCCCCCTCTTTTAGTTTATACCCATTACCCCTTGTCCTGTCACTGCACTCCCTGATAAACAGCCCCTCACCAGCTTTCCTGTAGGCCCCTTTAGGTATTGAAAGGCTGTGATTAGGTCTCCCTGGAGCCTTCTCTTCTCCAGGCTGAACAACCTCAACTCCCTCAGCCTGTCCTCATAGCAGAGGTGCTCCAGNCAGTTGGCTTTCTGGGCTGCCAGTGCACGCTGACAGCTCGTGTTAAGTGTTTCATCAACCAGCACCGCAAGTCCTTCTCCTCAGGGCTGCTCTCAATCCATTCTCCGCCCAGCATGTAGTTGTGCTTGGGATTGCACCAGCCCACGTGTAGGACCTTGCACCTGGCCTTGTTGAACTTCATGCAGTTTGCACGGGCTCACCTTTCAAGCCTGCCAAGGTCCCTCTGGATGGCATCCGTTCCCTCCAGCATGTTGACCACACCACACAGCTTGGTGTCGTCAGCAAACTTGCTGAGGATGCACTCGATCCCACTGTCCATGTTGCTGACAAAGATGTTAAACAGTGCCGGTCCCAGTACCGACCCCTGAGGAACGCCACTCGTCACCGATGTCCACTTGGACATTGAGCCATTGACCACAATCCTTTGAGTGCGGCCATCCAGGCATTTCCTTATCCAGCAGTGGTCCATCCATCAAACCCATGTCTCTCCAGTTTAGAGACAAAGATGTTGTGCGTGACAGTGTCAAAAGCTTTGCACAAGTCCAGTCCACAAGTCCAATGAAGTCAGTTACCCTTCCCTTGTCCACCAATGCTGTGACCCCATCGTAGAAGGCCACCAAATTTGTCAGGCATGATTTGCCCTTTGTGAAGCCCTGTTGACTGGCGCCAATCACCTCCTTACTTTTCATGTGCCTGAGCATAGTTTGCAGGAGGACCTGCTCCATGATCTTGCCTGGCACAGAGGTGAGGCTGATCGGCCTACAGTTCCCTGGGTCTTCCTTCTTTCTCTTCTTGAAAATGGGGGTTATGTTTCCCCTTTTCCAGTCGGTGGGAACTTCACCAGCCTGCCATGACTTCTCAAATATGATAGACAATGGTTTGGCCACTTCATCAGCCAGTTCCCTCAGGACCCATGGATGCACCTCATCCAGTCCCATGGACTTGTGCACCTTCACGTTCCTTAGGTATTCTCGAATCTGATCTTCTCCTACAGTGGGCGGTTCTTCGTTCTCCCAGTCCCTGCAGTTACACATCAATAGTGGCCGACTTGGTAAAGTATTGGGTCGATAGTGAAAGGCTGTGTGATGCCACCATCTGTGTGGATATTTACTATGTCTGCAACAATTCATTTAGGTGAAGATTTAGGGTCTTTTTTTTGCATTTCCTTCTCATTTATATCAGTGTATAAATGACACGGCCTTCTGGGTGACTTTGAGAACCTAGGTATAAGTCTCTGCACCTGAATTTTGTGATGAATAAAATGGGGGAAGGTGCAGTCCCCTATTTCAGAGACATCACATAGTTCGGGAAAGAGCAGAGCATAAATGTGGAAAACGCAGCTGTGAGGTCCTCAGAGACTGAGATGCCATAGTAAGATCCCATCTTCTAGTACTGGCTCCCAAAGTCTTTTTTATACCGACACATACCAGGAAACATCTCTACTAAAACCTGTTACGACATTTCAGCTACAGCCAAACATAAACTCCTGAGCCCCACATGTAAGCAAGACACCCCTGTTTTGATCGGTTTATACCATCCTCTGTACAAAGAGTCTTTCATACAGAAGATGCCTCCTGTCCCAACTTCCTACCCTTCAGTAAGTACAGCAGCACTATTGCCTCTGCATTTCCAGTACCACCACTTTTTCTGTAATCACTGTTGTCTGGTTTGGCAGCAGGACTCCACAGAAGAAAGCTGCCCATGTATGTGCTACGGCACTAATTACAGAAGATGGAATAGTCCCATTTAGAACAAGTTCATACAAGAGTTGGTAAGACAGTTCTAGAGACTTTAAGAAATTTTGTCATACAGTTTAACCCAAAAAACTAAGATTTGCAAATCCAGCAAATATTGTAAAACAGAACTTCAATTAACTTCTGCATACTGCAGAAACAATGTCCACACGCAATGCACACATGGCAGTATTACACTAGCACATAGGAGCAAAAAAGACCAATTATTATTCCCAATAGCACAGAGGGTGAGGGATGGCCAGGAGGGAAATGTTTTCTAAATATTTAGTTACTAAGCAAAATCTGTTAGAAGCCCAGAGCAGCATTATCCTTGAGCTGTTGCTCACTAAAGCTGCAGCAGAAGGAACCAAGGGAGAGCCCAAGAACTTCACTCTCCAGTTTTCGAAAGTGCTGTGTTTCTTCCAGCAACCACGTCTGAGGCTGTGGGAGCAGCTCTTGAGTGCTCAGGACTGAAAAGGCCACCCAAAAGAAAATAATGACAATTGCAATAAAGAGGCAGTGCTTCAAAACCATGTGGAAGATTGTCTTACGATTGTGAAGGACTGAGAGTGCAGCTGCCCCTGGACCAGATACAGAACAAGAACCTGGATTTGAATTGAGTCCCCAGGTATCCCTCTCAGTGCAGGTCAGAAGGGCTGGATGCCTGGTGGTGAGCACAAGTCAGCTTCTCCTAAAGGGAGCAGTTTGTGTGTACAGCTTGGCCACGCTTTTCTCTTCAGAGGTGGTCTGACACGCTCATTGAATGTGAGCTTAAAGGGATGTAAAAATTATGTAATTTTAAACTCAAAAACTGATGTTGTAGAAAATGGTTTTTGCGTCATCCCTCAAAAAGCATTGTCTGGGATGGTAAAGAAGTCTGGTGCTCTGTAACGGGTAAACCAATAAGTGAGAAACAGAGGTCCCCATGGAGGGCAGGGCATGCTTGGGGAGCACAGACAGGGAGGAGGGAAGGGAAGGACATGGTACCTCAGTTCTCCTGGGGAGACAAAAGAGGGAGACCCAGGAAAAAACCCAAAGCATAACTGTTTAGCTCCTGTCTTTTTGACTGAAAGCTCCAAAACGAAGAAGAGTGGCTCATAGACAGCAGTGGTTTTCTTCTTGAAGGGCTAAAGGATTTGGCGTGACTTCATTACTTCAGTATCAGAAACAGACTGGTGGCAGCGAGGCTGGTCAAAAAGGTATGATGCACTGGTTTCCTTTCTGATGGGTGGCTCTCTAGGAGTTAACCAGGAGAGGAAAAGTAAGCTGATGGCACAAATAATCTTTGAATTGCTCTGTACGTAGCCTCAAAATGCACATGAAGGCTGTAATTGCTAGGAATAGGGAGTATCAACAAGCTTCTCACAACAGCATAAGTGTGGCTTGTTGACCTCTTTTGCTTCTTTTTTACCTGTTAGGAAAAAAGCCCTAGGATTTGGGAGACAGCTGAAGTACAGTATCTGCTCTCCTACAAAATGTAAGAAAGGCCGATTCCCCTCCTCTTGCCCTTCCTCTAGTCATCATTCCTACAAACTGGGAAGCAAAGCTCAGTGTGGTTTGGTGTCTGGATCCAGCTCTCAGGTGCTCTGCTCCAGTCCTCCAGCAGCCCACTTGATTCCCAAGCCTGTTGGTGGAAAAGACCAGCATTGCTAAGCCATTCATGTTAAAATACAAAGAAAAAACCCAGCCCTCAGGCCTTTTTCATCCACCATGTGCATGAAAAGACAGAGGGAAGAAACCCATTGCATTTTCTTTTGTTGGAGAGCTTGAAACAGAATGAAATTAACATCCGCACCAGAAGTCACTGCTGTGCTATCTGTATAATCCTTCAGCTCCGCTATACACGCAGATTTCTGTAATGCCATTCAAATATTCCCTAAAACAAATCCCACAATGTAAAGGAGGAGAAGGAGGCAGGTTGCCATGGCAGTGAGCCACTCTTCAGGGTTTAACCTTCTTCTCCCTTTGTTCTTTAGGCCGGTATCTCCCCACAGCACTAATCTTAGCCTTGTTCTCCCATCACTCGTTTGCCTGATACCAGCTCAGAGCTGTATCTGTTGTCTCCAGAGAATACCTGTTGGGTTTGATAACATTTACATTTCTTCAGCGAGTGACAGCGAATGGAGGAAACCAGAGCAGGGTGGTTCAGTATCCAACCTCTCTGGGGCTGCTCTTCAGTCTGCTTGTGGCTGAAGACCACTATTCCCCCCCACACACACATATTTCATGCACACTCTGCATGATTTTTTTTTTATGGACTCAGGCTTTGCTTTGTCTGCCCTAAAGAATGTGGGAGTTTCGCCACCGATTTCAATGAGACCGAACTCAAGGTGCTTTTGTGACAGAAGGTGGCCGATGCGCACAGCACGGCGAGGTTCTTTCAGTGACAACAAGCCCCAGAGCAAGCAGGAGGCCAGCCAGCAATTCCAGCTGCCTCATTTTCTCTGTGAGGAGGCAGCGACCCGCACAGTGATGGCGGAGGTGACAGCCAACAGCGGCACAGCCAGCCGAGGCGCTGCATCCGTGACAAGGGCACATTGCCTGGCCCATATGAGACTCAGTTTTAATTTTCGGGTGTGTAATGCATATGCCCTGACAAGTAAGACCAAAACCTGGTATTTTTTTTCTGGAAAGTCATCTACTTCAGAAAAGCAGCCTCAGAGCGTGGCTCTGGGCTGTGTGACACACGAGGTGGCACTGCAGGGCGTCTGGCCCAGCGTGACAGTGCCGGGGGCGGCTGAGGGGCAGCGAGATGGAAAACCTGCCACTGTGGGCCGTCGCTAGTCAGCCAACCTTTGGAAATAACATTATTTAGATAAATAAATCTACTTGGGGACATTTACTTAGCAGAAAGCACTCCACTGCTTGCAGGCTGCTTGCAAACAGCAGAAAAGGACAAAAAGCCTTCAAATACGTTATTCAGCTGAGTGGACCACCCCGTGAAGGGCGGGAGGCCGCCGCCTCCGGCTGTACCTCACGGCAGTACCTCACCCGACCGCCGGTGCCTCACGGGGCCGCCGGTGCCACAAGGGGCCGCCGGTGCCTCACGGCCGGCCGGCTCCCCGTTCCGCCACTCCCCGTGCGGCCGCCGGAGGGCGCCTCAGCACCGCGGGCGGCGGGCATGCCTGCAGCGGCCCGGCGGGCCGTTAGTGCCGGCGGCCCCTTGCCTCGCAGCGGTTTCCCGCCCGGCCAGGCTCGGCTTCGCCCAGCTCCCAAGCGCGTACCGGTTCTCGGGCTAGGTCTAGGTTGTAGGCCCGCCTGGCTGGCCCTTCACACCAAGGTATCCATCTGTGTGCCCGGCCTGTCAGCAGCGAGGCATGGAAGCAGAGTTTGCTGTGGCCAGTGCTGCTGCTGCCTGCCTCGGAGCCGGGAGTTGTGAAGTTCTCCGCTATGATATGCTTTATTAGGCAGTTTTATATGAGATTTAAGAAAAAGCTGTAATGTTTTTACCAAGTTGAATGTATACCTGCAGATGCAGTGAAAGTGGGTGTGTGATCGCTGGCTGTGCTTGTGTAGTGGTTCCACGTAAGAGCTCTTGAAACAGGCAAAACCGAACAGCTTCGAAGGGGAATTCATAAAGCATAAAAAGAAATAATGCTTAGACTTAACAGCCTACCCTTTTCTCTGATTCAGCAGTGATTATGAACTCACTCAAATCAATGCAGTTCCACTAAGGAGTGTTAAAAAAAAGCTCGTTTGTCCCTATTCCTGTGTTATTTGCAGTGGCTGCTCTGACAGATTAATGTCAGGCTACTGTGTGGTTAAGCGACAAGCCTCATGTTGTTTTCTGAGTACTACTTTTATTGTTAGACTGTGCTGTACCCTCACTGCACTTTTGGTACTTTTGTATTAAGCTGCAACTCAGATACATCAGGAGAATTTCTTGTGACCAGTGAAAGCTTGCGCTGGAGGATTATTAAACTTTGATGATAACCTGTTTAAGGAGGAAAAAGAAGGTATTACTGCTGACAACCAAAATGGTTTGATAACTCAGGTACTGCTCGTCTAGACACTATCTGAGGAAGGTCAGCTGACAAGAGCATAAAGGAAAAGTCTTGCTCTGTTAAGAAAGCAGGCTGGATTTGGGGGAGCAAGGTCTAATTTGATACCTGAGCCATAAAATAATTCAATGCCATGAAGGAACTGAAGCAGGGAACTGCACAGGACTGTTTTGTGTAGCCCTGTTTAACTACTTTGGCATTTAAATTGCCAAATGAATGGATTAAAGTCTTCATGCCTTCAACTCACCAACATCCTCAAAGGGTAAAACTGAAGTTTGCTGGGTTCTGGGCTCAGCCTGACCTGGCATGGGTAATCACGCAGCCCAACTACAGGCTGTTGAACACTGTATGGGCAAGGGCTGAGCGCTGAGGCAACTGCTAGAGTTTCTCTACCCAAATCACAGGGGGCTAAAAACACACGGCCCTGGTTTAGGACTGTCACCCAGCTGTTGGGAATCTAAAAGGGGAGCACAGCTGGAAGAACAACACTTACCTTGGTACAGCTCCAAGGGTCAGCAGGGGACAACGTGCTTTGCTGCCCCCTGCTAGTGACAGCTGCACTTCCCCAATGGGTTTCTGTAGAAGGCAGAGAGGGAAGTGCTCGCTTGCTATCAAGTGCTTTGGAAGATCGCTAGCATAAAAATTTGCCACTGCAAAAACTACCAGTTCTCAAATTAACTAGCGTGGCAGGGCAGCTGCACTCTGTGACAGCTTCACGCTAAGTCACAGCAGAAAACTTCCTACATTTAACTCTGCATTTCAAGCTTCTTGAAGCTCCCCTCTCCTGTACAAGACACAGGAGCTCAACAGAGGTGTCCCTGGCATTTTCCCCCAAGCTCCTGGAGAAAAGGCTGTTCCAGGGGCCATGACTAGTGTATCTTTATGTCCTGATGATGCTTGGTTGCCAGAAGAGCTTCTCGAGTTGGTGGTTGGCATAGCTTACAGCAACCTTTAACCTGCTATAACATGCTCTGAAGTGAGGACAGCTGCAGGCAACACTTACTTCTTTTGAACTATGCTCCAGTACGATGTGCACATGCTGCCCTTCAGCAAAGTAGCACAATTGCAGGCAGAGAAGGGAGGGCCTTGCCTGCAAGCTACAGCCTCCAGTTGTGAAGCCCTCTCACTTCCTCGTGAACAGGGCTGGCGAAGGCCTGCCGAGTTGGCTTTACCTGGGTATGCGAGCAAGATTCAGCAGGATTTGCTCACAGAAGTTGACACGGAACCAAGCCCTTCAGATGCACATTCCTGATCCCACTCCCCCCCTTTAGGGCATTTTATGCCAGCTGCTCCCAGGTTTCCCCCTCGCCTTAATTACCTTTTTGTAGGGATCAGCTCTATGTGTGTGTGCACGCTCATGCTAAGAAGGGCTGTCAGTGTGGCTTTGCAGCCCAATCTCTTCTAATACAATCCTGGCTTCGGGCTCCGGCTTTTTTCCTGGTGCTTAAATGCAATGCCTGTGGATATTAGGCAAGGGCAAGAATTTCCTTTTTTCTTGCACGCAGAACAAGGAAATGCATTCTGCCTCACCGCAGCTGCTGCAACCGCAACTGCGCCACTGAACCAGCTGCGCGTGCTGGCCCACAGTGAGGCAGCGAGAGCAAATTCAGGAGTCACCCTGCTCCTTCCCTCATCATTGTTCCTCCACCAGTCCTCTAGACCCCAGAGGGGACTGCAGAATCTCTCTCTCTTGACAAATAAAGGAACCTTTGGTAAGTGAGTTGCGGCCACATGTGGAACACTAGAGATGAAGACCAGTGTGATCCCACCAGAGCGATCAGAGCTCTGCAACCAAGCAATGAAAGACGGAGTATGAAGTACTGAACAGGACAGTGTTACAAGGCAATCTGAGGAAACATCTCCTCACAAGTCCACTAATAGGCTGGAGATAATGATTCTTGCACTGCAGCCCTTGCAAGGCCCCACTGGAGCCTGGCTACAGGAAGAGGGACTGGGAGAGTCGTGACTCAAATTGTTAGCTCCAGGCATGATTCAGAAATATCTGTCCACACCACAGGTGTGAATCAGAGCCTAGGAAGATGTTTGGGATCTATGAAGATAACCCAAAGATGTCCAACCCTTGAGAAATGGTGTGAGACCTTAGACTGGTCTTGTCTCCAGATCTGAGCTAATTTTTGGTGGTTGCAGAATTCCTGGATGAAAGTTAAACAGAGCAGCTGAGCATACCTTGCCATTGGCTTCCTTGTTGTTGGTTGGTTTGGGTTTGGTTTTTTTGTTGTTTTTTGGGGTTTGGGGTTTTTTTAATGTTTCTGTGGTGGTTCCTTGTATCTTTGCATATTTCAAAAAGATTGAAAAGAAGTGGAAATGCTAACGGGTGTTTTGGCTCGTTCTGCCGCTCTGCCGTGTAGAGGGTTTCTGTGCTCAAGCACTAGTTACCTAGGAAACTGCCGTAGGATTGAATTTGGATAGATGTGTTGTCAACTGCAAATGAGTAGAGTGGCTTTTCAGGAGGTGGGGAAGAGTGTAAAATGCACTGAAAATATAACTGCCTGTAATGTGGTTTCTAGGTAGGATGGTGGTCCTGTGGTTTTGACTGGCATTTTGTAGGCTCCCTGACATCTGCTCAAAGGGATCGCAGACAGAATCGCATGACCATGCCTCGGCACCTGAGCTCAAATGCCCTTTTGTTTGCAAGCTGAGTGAGCATTCATCTAAATGTCAAACCACGACTGTCTGCAAGGAATAGTACTAAGGTTGCCATTAAGTATTTTGCTCATTTTATTACGACAGAGTTATGGTAATCCAAGGAAATTACAGCCTTTCTAGACATTTGAACTGTAGTACTGCATGGCCATTTGATAAAAAAAAAAAAAAAGAGAGATTGATGAAACATGTTTAGTGATTGAGATACATCTAAGGGCTTATGCAACAAAGGAAAATGTGATTGCAGATCTTTTCCTGGAAATCATCAATAATGGACCTTTTTTTAATACAGCAGCAAAAATGTGAGAAAGCAAATAAATGGTTCAGTCTGGGGGAGTTATACTGATGTCTATCAGTTCTGCCACGATGGCTAAATCTGCAAGTGGTTACTTAACCCAGGGGAGTCAATACTTAGGTTGGTGCATGGCTGAAAAATTTGAGCAAAGCGGTGGAGTTTACTCAGTTAGAATAGATCTCCCATAATTCCTCCAATTCCCTCCCCCACCCCAAAACATGTGCAGGATTAGCATTTGGGCTTACACTGAGCACCAATTTCCTTGTATTTCACCTACAAAAGGCACTTGAAATAGCAAATGCAAACTCTTAGTAGTTTATTCATGTTATGACAGCTGGCACAGCTACACGTAATCTTCAAAGGTTTGGGTTTTTTTTCCCTCCCCCAAGCAGGTGAGTACATTTCCAGCCTTGACAAGGCAGGTTGTGCTGCTTGTTTTGGGTTGAGTAAGTGCACCAGGTGAGGAGATGGCTGAGGTAAAGCTCTGCCCCTTTTCCTCTGGCTGAAGCTCTGAGGCAGGATCTGCTTTCAGAGTCACTTCTGAGGCTGGCTGGTCCCTCCTCCCTGCCACTGTGCACCACCAGAGCGCTCACATCCCCTGCATTTCTCTCTGCAGGTGCTTTTCTCCTCCCAGGGGTCTAAAATAGATGCTGAAGTCACCAGTCCTAACCTCTGGCCTGACCATGGGGCCATACAAGCTTCCTGCATGGAGAAGACATGCATCTTGCTTTTCCTTTTCCAGAACTGGTCCCTCGGAGCGGAGGGTCAGATGAGGGTCCCACCAGGCTTTGATCAGCTCGTGTCAGCCTGGCACATCTGCACGACTAAGACAAACCACGCTGTGGACGTATCCGGACTTTGCCCCTCCCTACTTTGCTGCCAGGAGGCCAGGCTGTGTGGGTCCAGCCAGCTGCCGCGCTGGGGGTAGGCACCAGAGTTGAAAAGAGGCTGTGATATCTCGGATCTCTTATCCGTTGTTTATAAGAGTACAGACACCCCTGATCACTACTGCTTGTATTTAACAACGTTTGCATTGGAGATCAGCCAAAACCTGTAAAACTGGCGGGCCTGGAGGTGTCTGCAGTACAGTCCATTGCATCCGAACATTCTCTCTGGGCTCTGTCTTTGGAGAGGAGCTGAAGCGACGTCCGGAGCCGGACACTCTTCCTCCCCACTCGAGCCTGTGTGCGCCGGCAGATGTGCACACAAACCTAAGCAGGCTTCTGTCTCAGGCCCATCTGTAACCTGCACAATGAATAATGTACAAGGAATTTGTGGTCTACATGTTTATTAAGTGACTCAGTATTTCCAGTGGAGATTTTGTGCTCATGTTTTACTCACGTCGCAAAACCCACTCACTCTTTTATTATCCCCAGCAGCAGTAGGCGATAATAAATTATACAACTGCAGATGACGGTAACTATATCAACAAACAAATTGTATCAATTTTCAGTGTGAGTTTAAAGCTCCTTTTACTGCTTGTGCAAACTCTGAAAAAGGAATTTGGGAACGCTGCTGCTGTTATTAAACGTTCTTACCGGGCTGTAATCCAAGCCTTCCATAACGCATCTCTACAGAAGATTTTTGCCTACTGTGTACCACTGCTTTTACATACGGGATTAGGCATTTACATACGTAAGAGCAGAGAGAGAAATGTAACTTACGCAATAGTGACAGCTCCCATTCGTTCCTTCGTGAAAGGGACGAAAGATAAAAGGCACCTCGGTGGTGGAATTCAGAGCTAATCCCCCTCCACTGCATTTGCAGAAACACATTCGTACCCTCCAAAAAACAAAGGCTTGTAACAAAACATCAATCGACCAACAGCGCAGCTACATCCTGTGCATTGAAACGAGCTCACACGCTCTCTAAATTACTCCGGATGCTGTTTTAAGCTTAATAAGCTACTCAGTAATTTGCATGGCTGTGGAAAGATGTGAGCTTATGTCACAGCAGCCATTTTGAAACAGCCAACACACCCGCGGCCAGGGATCGACATTTTGGGGAAGCAGGTGTAGCAGTATTTGGAAAGTTACAGTGTCCTTTCCAACAGAGACTCTGTTTATAGAGAAATTCATTTCTATATGATAAAGGTGCACATCAGTCACAAGATAGAAGCCCTGGGCGCATGTAAGTGTGGCTGGCCCTGTGCCACATGCTGTGTTCTTGTTTTAGTTGAAATTTTGCCATTTGTAGCTGTTTATGCTTGGTGGCTACGTGGAAAAATGGGCCTGGCAGCTGTGTCGCTTACTCGAGTGACCTTCACCACCTAGGTGCAGGATGGGGCATACAGGTGAGGGAATAAATATGGCTGAAACTTTCAGCGAGAGGAGACTGACCTTCGGGCTGGCTGATAGTCAGGTTTTGGTCTCAATTTCCCCACATAGTGATGCTAATCCCTCTGGGTCTGGGACAGGCTGAAGTGATGCAGGCCTGACTAAGCTGCTGCGTGACTAAGCCTCCTGGACCTCACCAGGCTCAATAACTAATACTTTGAACTGAGCTGCTGATCACCGTCCTGACACGCCAGCCGGGTTTTGCACGTTTTGTTGCCCGTAAATATGGTCTGCTCCTTCTGTCTGCTCCTTTTGCAGTTCCTCGCTCCCAGGGGCTGTGCAGGAACCCTCTGCCAGTGGAGCCAGGGAGGTTTCAGCGCAGGCTCCGGCCCTTTGGAGAGACTGAACTCAATCCCCACCCTTGTACTTGCTATTGGTACCTGGCAGAAGAATATTTGCAATTAGGGATGGCTGTTAAGGTGTTCTTGGAGCTTGACACCATGAACTTTGACACCGAGAGCTCAGGGCCAGACCTTTGAGCATTTCCTCCTGCAACATTGCCAATCTTTGCATGAATAAATAAGACTAATTACAGACGTAAGTCGGTTCTTGTTACTCGGATGTCTCTTATCGACAGTCTATACATTCCTCAGCATCTTTTTAAACCAGCAACCTGTCGCTATAAAGCCAGCAGTCAGGACATGTGGGTTGTTGCTGTTGGACTTTTCTAAGGATTTAGCTGTGTTACGCAGATTTCCAATTAAACTGGAAAGTTAAAATGAAGACAAAAGTCAGGTAGTGTCATTAAGTTAGCTTCAGACCACGAGAACCTATTCTCCGAATAAACACAGTGTGCCTGGAAATCCAAGCACATTCTGAATGGATCCCATTTTAGCATCCATTGACTGCTTGACCATTTTTAACTTTGAATAGTTAACTATTCGTTTGAACAGGCTGCAATATTCTGTTTATTTTGTTGCAAGCTGAGCATCAGTCTTCCCTTCTGGAGGACACAGAGCTAACTAACTACCTAGGCAAAGCAACTGACTTTATTTTGATGAGAGAGGTATTAGATTTTGCTTCTTTTGTCTTCCCATTGGCTTGCTGTGTTGGGTTTTTTTTTTTCTTCTGCCTGAACACTTGTCATCTTGCAAACACCTCTGCGTTCTCAAAATGACAAGATTTACGTTGTGTACAGCTAGTCACTTTTAAAGCTACCTGATATTCACGGCGATAATGAAAATGTTTTATTGGGCTTTTTCACAAGAGCTAAGTGCCCCAGGCCACAGCAAGGCCTGTATCTTCTGACCATGCCAAGGTGCCGTCGCCATTGTTGCTGCCCCCCTTGCTGGCAGCACCCAGCTCCCCCAGCCAAGCCTCCTGCCTTGCACCAGCTCTGTGCTCCCCTGGCTTCCCAGCGGCTTCCAGCTGAGGAGCAGAGCTCACGTTTCTCCCTCTCCAGCAAGAGCAGCCTTTCAGAGAAGATTGCTTTGTGCTTGATTTAAATTGTTTTGGATCGTGGAAGGTGTATCTACAGCCAGGCCTATACTAACATTGTTTTTTGTCCTTATATCTGATTCCCTTATGGTGAGAAACTCCAGAAGTTAACATTTGAGTAAATTACCCTACAGTGTATGAATAAACATAAGGATGATCAACAGGAATAACATAATATGCTCACCTTAATTTCATAACAAGAAACATAATATACCATCAAGTGGAACTGCTACAATTACAGAGGTAATTTTAAATACACATTTTTATGGCCACCCCTGGATTTTCAGTCATATCCTGCCTTCTGTTTGTATTACCTTTACATCAGACCCTCTTTCCTGACAGACTCCCCGTTTGCTGTGTCACTCCTCCATAGCTTCTAGAAGCAAGAGAAGCACTCGGAGACATGGAAAGTTACGCTTCCTTATTACAATAATGATATGTAAATGTATGCTACATTCTCAGCCTCTTCTGTAAATAGAGCCAGGCGTGTTATCTTTACATTCCAGGGGTGCTGTTATTAAACCATCTCACACAAATGTACACTTAGTACTTAGTTTGCACAGAAATGGCCTTGTTCACTTGCATTTGGGTGGAAAAAAGAACAGGCTGGTGTTAAGTATGCAAGAGCCTGGGCGAGACCCCTACACCAAAATGAACTGACAAAGTGAGAGAGCATCTTGGGGAGTATGCCTTTACTAGAATAGGAAAAAAGATATCTTCTTAATCTAGGTTCACTAACCTGATTTCAAAGAGCTGTGAATAGCAGGTTGTTCAGTTTTAACTTGGGTCAGCAGCTCAAGTACAAACGTTGTCGTGAACCTGATACTTTAACCTGGGCGAGCATACTAGGTGCTGGAGGAGACAGGGCGGGTTCTGCGGATGGGAGAGTTAGCAAAGAGCAAAGCAACCCACGCGTCTGTCTGGGTGGCTTAACCGGTATAAATTCTCTTTACGACACCAGTGAAGGCAACCAAGCTCTGCCAGATCTGTCACTGTGGAGGGCCCTGTCACAGAACACAGCCCACTTGGGACAAGGAACGCTTCTCTGAGAGTTCAGAAACACTCAGTGTCACTCTTCCCAGAGAAGTGGTAACATCCCTGTTAGGTCATGCGTAACAGATTTTGGAAACCTCATCCTAAACTTTCTGGGAGTTCAACTTGTCTTTGCATAGTGTTTACATTCTTGCTTCTTTGTCAGCTTTAAACTGGGAATGTGGAATTTAAGTGGT
Source organism: Psophia crepitans (assembly GCA_013399095.1). Classification (NCBI taxonomy): domain Eukaryota; kingdom Metazoa; phylum Chordata; class Aves; order Gruiformes; family Psophiidae; genus Psophia; species Psophia crepitans. The sequence goes on from VWZZ01008483.1 coordinate 329,463, forward strand.
TTGGGTATGAGAAAATAGTCTTTCTTTGTAGTAAAATTTAGGGCATTCATTGAACTACATTTAGTTAAATGACAGCTGTTTGGTAGTCAACTAATTCTATTTGTCAATCTCCATGTGAAGTATTAAGAAATTAGGGCCAGAATGATTTATGGATTCTTATTTAATCCCTCTCTGGTCAGTCAAGCACTGAGCAAGCAGATTGGTAAAAGCTCCGGCAAGCTGATGTGTCTTGCAAATTCACTCTTGCCTGCTGTCCTGCAAAAACACTGGGATCTCTCTTAAAATAAAAGGGTTAAAAATGATAAACTGTGGAATCGAGAGTGAAAATGTACTGTAACGCCCTCAAGGACTAAACAATGACCGTGCCACAACAGTATGCTTTCTTCTTAACATAGCAAGTTTAAAATCCGAAGATTAGCTCCGCCACTATACATCTTTTACTAAAAAAGTTTCCATTTCCTTCTTGACAAGTACGAATGTCTGTTACTGGCACGGTGTGTGCCTTTTTTTTCAAGCCAACGCTGTTTGTAAAATTTCTTTTAAAAAAAATTACTTAAAGCAGGAGTTAACCCCTTGTTAACTTGAACTGACAGACTCTTTCTTCAAGTCACTTCTCTCCCATATTGCTTTCCCCAACTGATTTTTCTCTTCAGCACTTTACATTTCAGTGACATATTTTCTGACCTCTGTGCCATATTTTGCATATATTCCTGCCTAATGTGCACTTCAGCCTATAAGCAAATCATATTTGTTTCCTCCTATATCCATCCATCCTCTGGAAAATCTGGCTTTACAGCCAAGGACTTGGGTACTCTATTTCATTGTAATGTGGCCGTGCTAGTGCCAAGATACATCAATTGCCTGAAAATATTGGTGTCTGAAGGGTTTGATTTTCTCTCTTTGCCTTAATTAAATATGTGCAGATGGAGTTAAGGATTTATTTATAATAATTATTGATTTTTTTTCTCACTATTTTTTTCTCATTGTGGAGTTTTATGCCTATTTTAGCTTCCTATTTTTGTTAGGCTGCTTGTAGTCAACAAATGATTTTGTGCAATTGTGGGTCATTGGCTCAGGAATGTTAGAAAAAAATTTCTGTGAAGGCACCTATAGAGTTGCTATCCATTTAAAATCTTTTTTGAAGCCTGTGGTAATAGATTTCAAACTAGTCTGAAATTAAAAGAACAATTAAGAGTATTTTTGTGTAATTTTTTTTCTTTAAATGGATAACTTTGAACTTCAAAGAGAGTAATTTCATGAAGTATTTTGATGAAGAATTTCTTGTTCTGTGAGTAGCAGGACTGTGCACGTCCAAGGATGTGCTAAGAGATGGGTTGTGTTGTGGGAGTGGGGCTTGTTAGGTTTCTTCTGCAAGACCCAGTAGCTTTGGTAATAAATGAGAATAATCTCAGGAGACTGCCCAGGCAAAAGACTTTCTGTGGCTGCCACTGAATGGAAAGGGAATTTTTATTTAATGACCAAGCTGGCTTGTCCTCAAATGTGCCATTTTGTCTTCATAAATTTTGGGTAGAATCTGGAGAATGTTGCCAAGGGCAACCACTACATCTTGAGGAACTGGAAACGAAATACAGGAAGAAAATAGAACAAAGATTCCTTAAAGGAGTTTACCCTGCTGTATTCAGTGGCTTGTAAGCAAGCACATGTTACAACTACCCTGGTTATCCCTCAGCACGTAACAGCGTTGGAGCATTAAACGTCAAGTAAAGTTAAGCTACAGGCTGTCCCTTCCAACATCAGTCAGTGCTAAGGGGCTCCAGCTGACACTGTGAGGGGCAGGGTGCCTCCACAGTGCTCCTCTGCCTGCACTCCCTCAGACCACACGGGTCCCCTTCCTGAAGTGACAGTGCACTTCCCTTCTCTCTCCCACCACAGTCATACGCCTGGCGTTGGGTAGGGTTGGGTGAGTGAAGGCTCCTGTACTCGTGGCTCACTGACATATTCTACAAACGTCATCGCTTGGGTCAAACATAGTCAAGAGTGCTTGACACAAAAGGCAGACACCTGTGGTTTGATCTGCAGTCCTGTGAAACTGGTCTAAGTTTCATTGAGGACCTGAAAGGGTCATCAAACACGGAGGAAAGCTCATTCACGCCTTGATGTGGAGAGATAGATGAAGGGTCATCCATATGAGAGTTGAAATGGCTACCAGTCCACTCAGCTGACCCCTGTAGCCTTCTGAGTCAGTAAGAGCACTGCAAAACAGAAGCATGTGGCAGAATGTTGGCAAATATTTTAATGAATGACCTTATTGGGGGTGAAAAATCAAGAGATGGCTCCTACCCAGTATTATGACTGGACCCTCCTGACTGTTCTAGAAGATGGATGACTGTTTCTCTATGAAGAAGTCAATTTATAACTCAGTTTCAAGCTCTACTACATTTGAGATGGTTTGGCTCTATGGTTTGCTGTTCAGGCTCATCCCTATTTAAAAAAAAAAATATTCCAGAATTATTTTCCCATACTTGGACAGCTATATGGGCTGACGCTTCCAGGCTCTCTCCCCAGAGCAAATTCTCTGAATTCATACAGCTTGAGTGACCTTTCCAGTTCACAGCACTGGCTAAGATTCCCAGCATTTGAGCAAGCTTTGTAATTAGATATACATACGTACGTGTATACATATTTATACACATATCTATACATCTAATACATACACGCACACACATAGAGAGACAAAGAGAGTATATATGTGTGTATGTATAAAAAGACTGCTTAGAATTTCAGCTCTCATGTTCCTGAGCTTTGTGTCTATACTAGTTATGGAAAATCTGGCAAAAACCAGAACGCAACAAGCATATTTTATATTCACACAGCTCATCTGTTGAAGCATGATTTTAAGAGCCTCTAGCTATTTAAACACTTACTGTAAAGCGAGTGAGTAAACGGTTTTCTGGATTAGGATTTTAGTCAGGTTGTAAATTTTTAGAGATTGGGTCTGTGTTTGCCTAATTTTGTACACAGGCAATAGATTTTTGTCCCTAGGAGCTGTCTCTGAAGGAATAATTAGAACCGCTCCAAGAACTGAGAAAATGCACTGAAAATTGCTGCACTATTTAGTTTCCAGTTTAATTTGGTGAATTTTTCCAGACAGGTCCTCAAATAATAAAAGCAACAACAAATACTTTGTGGTTTTTTTTTAAAATTATCTTCCTCCTTTGCTAGGCTGCTTGAAATAAACCCTCTGATGTCTCGGGGCAGAGAAAGGCATAGGGTCTGTTACACTTTCAATTGTTACTCCTCTTCTTTTTTTCCACATAGGCTCCTTGCTGGCAAGAAATCATCGAGACAAAAACGTATCCAAACCAGCCAATATAATCTTCCTCAAACTGTTGATAAAATTTGATAAAGCTCTCTTTTCTCTTGGGTGGATATGAATAGCTCTAAGGAGTCTTCAGTGTATGCATCTGGTTACGTAAACACTTGGGATACCATTCAGTTCAAGAATGAGAACCCTGAAGTTGAACGCCTACCTGTCTGTAGGTCTTTAAGCTCTGAGCGTAACTCAGAGTGCAGGTGCATGCAGTCAGGGGAGCCTAAAGCTAACAACTGTGGGGGATGAAATCCGGGTATCTATGTAGTTTGAGACACCAGGGGCACCACAGACACTCAGGAGCTGCACAGGGCTGGCAGACCTGACGTGGGATGTATGAGGGGCCACATGGGATATCCTGACGTGCCTAAAATAACATAGCGTAGATGCCTACGTTTAGCCAACCTGACCCTCGCTAGATCTTGGTGACAGTAACGGGAGCTGAGACACCAGTACACCCATAGAAGCCTTCAAGTATCTAAGTGGCATCACAGCCTTCCCTGTACCAGTCTGAAGTTTTCCAGTAATGTTTACGCAGCTTCATTCTTCTACTGTTTATCCACCCGCTGCCCTGCATTCTCTCTTCTGCATATATGTACTTTGGCTTGCATATTTTGCCTGGACATTTTTAGACTTACCCAGCGTCTTCTCTTCTGGCTCTCACACTCGATCCATAAACTTTCCTTGCTGCCAACCAGCTTCCCATCAGAAACTCTCCACATGGCTCCCAGACAAGGCATGAGAAGCATTTGTCCTCCCACCCCACTTCTCATCCTTAGGGAAAGAGCAGAGGCTGGAAAGCAGCAGCAGCTGGAGCTGGAGACACCACTTCATTCCTCTGACAGTCATCCTTCGCTGGGCCAAGGACATCATAATGGCTGCAACTGTCTTTCTGGCAATACTCTCACGCAATGCATGGCTTTGTTTTTGGTTTTGTTTCTGTGGAAGACCACAGTTATGGTTTCTTGTAAAATAGAATATATGTTGTATTTAACAAGACCATTAAAATTCAATGATTCTTGGCCTTTCTTTCCCAGGGATTTGACAAGCAATTAATCTGGTGTTAGTGTCCAGGCATACCAGGTTAAGCTGGGCTAAAAATTATCTGAGTAAAAATAATTATAAAATTCTATCATTTTACATCTACATGTCTATACGTTTCTTCAAATGTCTGTCATGTTGCCATCAAGGCAGCAGTTGGTAGAACTCTGTGGAGAGATTAATGCCAGCAGTAACACAAAAAGGAAATGGCAGCAGCAGCAACTGTGGCCAGAATAAAAGAAAGAAAAAAACAGAAGCAGAGAGTACTGTTTATAGAATTCCAATGCCCCCTGTGCTTTCAGACCGAGATGAACATGTCGCAGCATTATAAATTTGTGTGTAGGCTAAATAGTACCATCCAAGTAGCACAGCTAAGAAAATGGTACAGTCTAGCAGGACCCCAGTCCCTGAGCAGCATTCCCCGACCCCCCTGCCAAGTATCCTCCAGAATATTCACCTTTCAGCACAACACAAACATTATTAATGTTTCATCTCTGCCTTGGTTTGCTTCTCCTTGAATGCACAGCTCATGTCTTCACCTGTCCATTCTGACAACTCCACGTTCTCTTCTGTACTTTTTAATACATTCCTGCCACATACATATTAGTGAACCCTGAATGTTATGTTTATGTATTTTCTTTTTCTAAAAATAAGGTGATATTGGTTCTACCCTCACTGATCTTCAGCCAAGCCATAGTCATCTCAGATTCCAATTTAAAATTATCTTCCTGGTGTTAAATATTCCCCAGGGACTTGTCAGCTCTGCAGCAGCTATTTGACCTGTTCACAGAGATTCACAGATTTACAGATTGGTAGGGGTTGGAAGAGACCTCTAGAGATCGTCTAGTCCAACCCCCCTGCTACAGCAGGATCACCTAGAGCAGGTTGCACAGGATTGCATCCTGGGTGGGGGGTTGAGTATCTCCAGAGAAGGCAGACTCCACAGCTTCTCTGGGCAGCCTGTCCCGGTGCTCTGCCACCCTCAACATGAAGAAGTTTTTCCTCATATTGAGATGGAACTCCCTGTGTTCCAGTTTGTGCATGTTGCCTCTTGTCCTGTCACTGGGCACCACTGAGAAGAGTCTGGCCCCTTCCTCTTGACATCCACCCTTTAGATATCTGTTAGTATTGATGAGATGCCCTCTCTATCGTCTCCAGGCTAAACAGACAAGTTCTCTCAGCCTTTCCTCATACGAGAGATGCTCCAGCCCCCTAATCATCTTGGTAGCCCTCTGCTGGACTCTCTCCAATAGTTCCCTGTCTTTCTTGAACTGGGGAGCCCAGAATTGGACACAGTACTCCAGATGTGGCCTCACCAGGGCAGAGTAGAGGGCGAGGATAACCTTCCTTGACCTGCTGGCCATGCTTTTCTTGATGCACCCCAGGATACCACT
>VWZZ01008484.1:4915-21794 GCA_013399095.1 Psophia crepitans
CCGCCTCGTTGCAGCGGCGCGGGTGAAGGTGATGGCGCGGTTCTCGCCAGAGTGTGCTGTGGTGCTGCTGGAGCACCTGGACACGCCAGTGACGCGGTTCCTGCTGAGCCATCCACCGCTGTCGCGGCTCTTTGAGCCCCAGGTGAGACCCGGCAGGCGTGACGATGCTTGCTCAGCACGCTTGTGGGTGCCCACCAGTGTCACCTCAAGGCCTTACACACGCCTCTCTGAGCATTTTTCTACTGCTCCCTAGAAAAAGGAGGAACCCAGCTTTATACCCGAAGATGCGGTTCTGGCGTCTGTTGGCATCTTGAAGTGTAGCCCTGACCATGGGTTGCTGGTGTCGGAGAGCATGTTCCTGGCCCTGGAGGAGCTCATCCAAGCGTGCTGTGGTAAGCAGTTTGTGCAGGGTGAGGTGGGGGCTCTGGGAGCCTGAGGAAAGGAAATCTACGAGGCTTTTCGTGAGGTTAGGGTAGGGAGAGTGAGTGTGCCCTGTGACAGGCGCTGGTTGAGGGTCACCGTTTTCTCCTAGATATCAGGAGTCCTGAACACATGCATCGCCTTGAGTGGCTTTGTGTCTCTGCTGCCGGACAGGCAGCTCGCCACTCTAAAGGCACTTCCCAGTCTGATACCCCAACTCTTAAATAAATTTTGCTCTCTTTTGTAGCAAGCCGAAAAAAAAACGGCCCCTTACTTACCCAGCAACATTTAAAATACCATGAGCAATTGGGCCTCTTACATGCTGGGTTTTAGTGCCAGCTTGCTTCTTGCTTCTGGGCCTTTTCCCTTTATGCTAATAGGCTTAACGTGCTTTTCTTTAACCAATTTTCTTCCGTTTAATTGAAATACATCCTAGTTAGTCAGACCACAGGGTCTGTAAGCTTTTCAGGCTTTTTTTTTTTTTTTCTGCAAACAAATTTATGTAAACTGGGCACATGGGAATAACTGACAGCATTGGTCCATTTCAGAGTATGTTTGTTTTTCCAGCGGAAGATGATGGTGTGCCACTGATTGTGGTGTGTGGCCCAAAAAACACTGGGAAATCAACATTCAATAGATACCTAATCAACCTGTTACTTAATCGGTGAGTCTTTTCGTGTTCTGCAAGTTGTTAAGTTGTGCATGCAATTTAGAAGAAGGAATAAAACTGCCTGCTGAGATCCTCAGAAAAGCTATTGGGACTGGGAGGTCAATACCTTTTTAAAAGAAACAAACAAAACTTCAGAAAAACGGGCAGTCTTGTCTTGGGTTTCTTTCAGAAAAGTTTCCTACAGAAACGTTTCTACTGAAATTGCTAAATTGCTGTCTTGGAGCATGTGAACTAATTGGGCGCCAAGCACTTAGGGTTCAGTAAGGAACTGGGAGTTACAGCGCTTTAAAAAATGGCAGCAAGTTACAGTTTGTTAGTGTCTCTGAAGATTCTTGGCAGAGTGAGGTGTACAAGCTTATCGTCCTGACCACTGTGTGCTTAAAGTAAAGGTGATAAAATTTGTAAATCCCCTGCAGCTGGTCCCGGGGTGCACAGTTAACCTGGGAGAGGTGGTACCCTCATTAGTACCACCTCTGGTTATCGTTCTAGCTACTTCCCCTAAAGCTGGACAGGGTTGGGGCTGTTGGCTCACAATACTGAGGTATAGGTGAGCCTGTTATGTGCTTGCTTAGCACCCCCTCGAGGGAGGGAGGCAGACAAGTGATGCTTTGCTTGTGTTCAGGACTTTAATGTTGACAGCCTGGGACAAAATGAGATTGTGCTTCTGATGTGTTCCAGGTCATGTCCTGTTTCTTTTTTCTGGTGGACGCTAATATAGGGACTTCTTTCACTGCAGCCTTCCCTCGGTTGAGTATATGGAATGTGACATAGGTCAAACTGAATTTACGCCGCCTGGATGCGTGTCTTTAAGTAACGTAACGGAGCCGATTCTTGGTACGTGTTTTGCTGTTTTCTGCAGTTGCCGGAAACCTGTTTCATTTCCAGAAGGTGCTTTCTGAGTAGAGGCTGTGCTTTAGGGGAAGTTGCTGCCTGTGGAAAATAAAAGAAAGGCTGTAAAAGATTTCTTGCTTGGGGCACCAGAGCTGAATGTGCAAATGACCGTGAGCGGCATGAGGCATTCTCCCCACCTGTTTTCTCTGTTCTACAGAGAGGAGGTGATAGTTGTTTATAAGGTGATGGAAGAGGCTGTGGCCTGTCAGTGGATTGTCAGCCTTTCAGGTTTGAAAGGTTTCTTTGGGAAAATCTTTCCCAGTTTTTAGTGTCTGTGAATAAAACTAGCTTAAGAAATACAAAGTGGGTCCACGGAGGTTGTGGGCTGCTGTTACAAGCACTTTAAAAAAAAAAAAAAATCCCAAGCACTACAGCCAGAGAAATTGCTGGTATTTGTGGTCAAGTGGGTTTGGGTTGCTGTCTGTCCTTTCTGGATAGAAGAGTGTTGTTTTAAAATTCACAGATGTGTAACCAGTGATTTAAAAAGCAAAACAAATAAAAAAACCCCAAACCTCAAGCAAACCATACTCCTGGCACGGAGCCTTGCAGGTGACAGAAAAGTTTCTCCCTAGGTGCAGGCCCGTGAAAAGAGGACAGAGAGTTTGGAGGGGATTGCGTGCAGGTGCTACAGGGATGGGAGGTTTTTGGTCTGACTTACTGAAACCACTACAAGTCGGCCGCTTGCTTTTTCAGGCCCACCATTCACTCATCAACAAACGCCACGTAAGATGGTGTATTACGGACAGACTAGTTGCGAGCAGGACACCGAACGATACCTCGATGTCGTGAAGTATGTGTTCAGCTCCTATAAGAAGGAAGTGCCTTTAGTTGTCAACACCATGGGCTGGGTGAAAGGTAAAGGGGATAAATCTGTTCTCAGGGTGGTGCAGAAGGAAGGCAATAATCAGCAAGTCCAGAACCAGTAAATACAGCTTGCCCCCCTCGGCGGGGTCGTCCATAGCAGTGTTCCACCCTGTTGGCGCATGTTTCCTCTGCTTCCCAAAGGTGAGGGGCTGCTGCTTCTGATCGATATCATCCGGCTGCTTTCACCCAGCCACGTTGTGCAGATGGATGTGTATGACTGGAAAGCCATGGCTCCGCTCACCCCGCAGTACGTCCACCTCACGCCCGGACTGTACACCAAGGGCAAGCAGCACGGCAAGCGTAAGCAGATGGGCGGGAGTGGAGCGGAGGACTGGAAGCCCCCTGAGGAGGAGGGAGATGCCTCGGCTCCTGAGTATAAGCTGCTCTACGTCCATCCAGAATTCCCTCGAGCAGGGGTCGCAGGTGAAGCGTAAGTAGAGTTTGGCATTACGTGGTGGTTGGCGGGCTTTACGGAATCACATGTGGCTGTGAAGGTAAAGGCTCTCGCTTTGCCTTGGCCTCCAGAGCTCGGTTAAATCGGTCAGAGCTTACCAGTTTCCTTACTAGAGGGCTACATTTGGGGGGCTGGCGTGGGTTTCTGGGTGTTCTGTTTGAGGGAGGTTTGTGTACGGTGGGATTGTTAGTTTGAGGAGCAGAGGGGGTTGTTCCCCCTGCTCTGCTTCTGGCCACTACCAGTCACTTGCTTTCACGCTGGGCACGATGCCCACTTGGAGTCACTGAGTGTTGTGTCTTGTCCAATTTGCAGGTTCCTTACCCATCATCTAGCAACAGATGTTAAAAGAAAAACCCACAAACACCGCCCTTGTTAATTAATGCCTTTTTCTAAAGTTTCTTCAGTGGTAGAAGTTTTAAAAGCTAAACTGGTGTGAAATAGCAGCTAGTCCTGCATGGCGATCCGGGTATCCGCTTGAAGCGCTGTGTGAGGGCGTGCTGCCTGTCCCTCACGTGTTGCGGTTCCCTTTCCAGGCGAGTGCACAGTGGCATTCTGCGGGACATGTCCATCCTGGGTTACCTGGGCCAGCTGCAGTCCCCTGACATTGGGGCCGTGCTCCCACTCCACAGTTTGGTGCCCTACCAGGTAACGAGCCTTGCTGAAAGCCTGGGAGAGGTGGGGAGCCCACTGCTGTTAGTGTGGGAACTGCTGTGTTCGCCGCTTCTGTAGGTGCGGGAGGGGGCTTTCCGTTCTTGGCTGCTTAGCGTTACCTTCTCTCAGAAGTTGAACTAAACTGGTGTCGAGCTGACGATACGGCTTTTTTCTTCCTTGTCCCCCCTCAGGTACCTTTCAGTGCCGTTGCGCTCAGGGTTATTCACACCGATGTTGCTCCTACCAACATCATGTATGCAGTGAACGCCGGCTGGGTCGGGCTCTGCAGGATACCGGATGAAATCAGATGCCAAAATGATGGGCCCGTCTTGCTGACACAGACACCAGTCTGCGACTGCCTTGGCTTCGGTGAGCCGCCCAGGAAACCTTGTGGTGCCTTGCTGCCCGTCAGGTTTTGACAGGTTGCAGGGCGATGGAGCTGCCTGCTCTGTCAAAATCGGCTGAAAAAGGGGGTCGCAGAGCTGATGATGTCCTGGGGTTTCATTAACTTGTGCTGGCAGGTGTGGGGTGTCCTGACTTTGGCCAGCATAGAGTTAATTTTCAGAAGGAGCCAGGCCAGGTGAGCGAGCTGGTGGGGCTGTTCCCTACCCTGTAGTCTCGCTCAGGATACGTTACCACCTTTGTGTACGGCCCATTGCAAGTGCTGCTGCTGTTGTTGATTCCCTTTCCCTTTGCTGGCCCATTAAACGGGGTCGTTATCTCGAGGAGGCTTCCCCTTTTCCCCTTTGTTTTTCCTATTCTCCTCCCCATCCCACTGCCAGCTGGGACTTGAACCAGCCTTTGGGAGCTTCCCCCTCTCTTCACCAACAGCTTGCCGGTTGGCGTTCTCACATTCCCATTCTGTGTGGCTTACGCCAACTCAACTTAACGTTGTGCCAGGAGTTTGATTCTGAGCCGCTTGGTTCCAGAAGAGCTGTTTATTCACAGAGCTGCCTCCAGTTACGTGGTCTGGATTGATCGAGTGGAGTTAAGACTCAGCTTGGTGTGTGTTTTTTGGCTTTTTTTGTCAGGAATTGTCCGAGGGGTCGAGATGGAGAAGAAGCTTTACCACATTCTGACGCCGGTGCCACCGGAGAGCCTGCGAGGGGTGAATTGCCTGCTCCTTGGCAACATTGCCATCCCCAACTGCATTCTCGTGGGCCAGGTAGGAGCCGCAGGGGAGGAGCGGAGAAGCTGCCTGAGCTTGGGCGGCCAGGTTTTCCATTCTCTCACTGCTGAGGCTTAGGTGTGCCCCGCGAGGGCCGGGCGCTGCAGATGGCTATCTCTCTGGGTAGCTCTCCTCGGTGCATAGAAACGAGGGAGAGGAGAGCGTTCTCCTCGTGTTTTGGATACCCGAGCGGGACTGGTTCGGCAGTGGCTTGCCTTTTCCGCCAGTCCACTCTGTCAGCCTGCAGAGGAGGGTGCGTCCCCTTCCCCGAAGGTACAGGTTCTGAAGGTGTCTGGTTTTGGATTGCCTCTTTCAGCAAGGAGTTGAGGGAGAGATCCCCTATGTCACATCCGATTATAACTACAGCATCCTGGGGTCCGGGAAGCTGAAGAAGAAGAAGCATTTCAAGAGGAGGGGGTACGCATTCGAGTGCGATTACACCTAAAGCCGGGGGCCTCGGAGCACAGATTGGTTTTGTCTGGAGGCTGGTGAGAGCCAGGGTGGTCATGGAGGTCTGGGTGCACCAGAGCTCTGAGAGGGCCTGGGCAGGGCACTGGTGCAGGTGCTCCAGCATGTCCGTTTTGATAACGTTTTATATTTTCAGTATGTATTTTGGTGTTTTGTAATAAATAGCTATTAAAAATGTTGGTTGTGTTTGGATGTCCTCCCCAGCCTGCGCTGCCTTGGCCGTGGCTGACAGGAGCTGCGGGGGCTCACCATCCAAGCGCCCTGCCTCAAACCAAGTGGGTTTGTGGCGTCGTGTTTCTCCGGAGCGGTCTGGCCTTGGGTTAGCTCTGCCGTTAGGAGAGCCTCGCCGTGGCTGTAACAGCTCGTGCTGGTGGTTCTCTGGCTGACGCTGTGGCTCACCTGCACCTTGGGCCTTCCATGGGGAGGAAGGGGCAGCTGCTGCAGGGAGGCAGGCGACCGCCGGCGGGGCTGACCGCACGCAGCCCTCTGTGCTGGGACACTTCCGCCTCGTGCTGCCTTGGGACGTGTCACGGCTCGAACGGGGCGAGAGAGAGGAGCCGTACGCAGCGCCGCAATGCTGGGGCTGGCTTTGTTACCTGGGCTGTGCTCTGCTGGAGGAACTTCGGGGTTTGGTTTATTTCTGTGTTTTTCCCTGCTCCCTGGGGCAGCGGCTCGCTCCTGAGCAGAGGTGAGGCGGCGGGCGTCCCACGGAGGTGAGTGGGCATCTCGGGACACTTTTGGGAAAAGCCCAAAGCCCCCAGCACGTCGCGGACTAACAGATCCCTGTCGGCAAAACTAATTCGGCTTTGTGGGGTGGTTCCTGCTAGCGCAGCACTGTGGGGTCCCAAAGCCGGGGGCTGTCAGCCCGGGGCCTGCAGCCCCCACACAGGTGTGTTCAGATCCCCGTGGCTGGGGTTTTCCCGTGGAGGGAAGAGAAGGGGATACGGTGCACCGCTCCATGCCGGATCTGTTCGGCTGGTGGCCACTGCGGGTGTGAGTAATCCGTGAAAAATGCTTTTATCTGGTTGGTGTGGTGATATCGAAGCGCTCCAGAAACACGTACCTGTAAACCAACACATGAAAGGGGAGGGCTGGCAGGAGGGGCTGGGGCTGGGGCTGGAGAGGAGCTGCAAGGGGCTGTGCAGTGTTGCTGCCTTTTTGTTAAGGAGTTAAAGCTTTAACTTAATCCAGGCCTAATTGTCCCCATCTGGCTGGGTCTGGCAGCAAAGGGAGGACGTGGCTAGCAACCGGGCCCAGGCAGTGGCTGAAATAAATACAGGGCTGTCGTGCAGCCGGGGGGAAAATCCTGGGCAGGGCGAGACAGGAGTTCCAGTCGCAGGGAAGCCGGCGGAAAAGGCACCGGGAAAGGTGAGATGGTGAAGCACCCGGCGCTGAACCCCCTCGGGACCAAGCACCCCCCTTAGTGCTGTCACCAGCACTGCCTGGCTGAGGGTGACGGACCCGCAGCGGCTGGGCAGGGCCCTCAGTGCTGGGGGATGAGCAGGTAACCCCCGTGTGCCTGCGCTGAGCCCCCCGTGTCCCGTTTGGTACCCTCCCGGGGCACCAGCTGAGGGGGCCTGCCGCGGCCCGCAGGTGGGTGCTGCAGCCTCGGGCACGGGGCGCCACGCCAGCTCTGGGCTCACTGCGGGGTGGCCCGGGGGCTTTGGAGTGTGAACCTGGGCGGAGCACCCCGCAGCGAGGGGGGCGCGCTCAGTACTGCCGTCGGTAGGAAAAGGGCCGCTCGGCACCTAAACCATCGCGAACGCGCCAAGCGAAGGAGGATTTTTTCCTGTTAATGTGTTGGCGTCGGTTGGCTGTGCAGCAGCGATGTCTGCTCTAACTTCTGGCTGCCTGGTCTGGCGCTGGGCGCCGGGGCGCCGCGGAGCTGCAGGGAGCGCGGGGCGCCTTTGGGAGAAGCAGCTGCTGATGCCGATGGGGCTGGGATGGGCTCGGCCCGGCTGATCGTCCTGTGCGCTGTTTTGTTTTTCCCCCTGTTTTAGGGAGGGGTTTGCGGGGGGCAGGATGGGGAGGGGAGGCAGTTTAAGCCCTGTGCGGTGCTTTCTCACTTGCTCAGATTTAGTGGTGGGGAAAACCCCCCTAAAGACCCCTGGCTTTCCCCCCGTGGGCTGGGGGCCCGTCAGGGGTGTGGCTGGGGCTCAGAGTGGCGCATTCCTGCCCCCCTCAAAGCCATCTGATGGCAGAGCCGCCAAACAGCCCCCCTCTTCATGCTAATTATTTTAATCACAAGCGCGTCTTGTCTCTGCAGCCGAATGTCTTTCATAGACGGCGGAAAGTGAAATTTGTGCAATGTCTGTAGGAGGCTGAAGAAAGGCCCTTTGTGCGCCCCCCGCGCGGGTGCTGGGCAGCCTCCAGCGGCACCCTCGGCCGCCCCGCGGCTCCCGGCCGCTGGCGTGAATGCGCCGCTTGTCCGGAGACTGCGATCCGCTCTTAAAGCTGGAGCTGGGCTCCCCTGGTTAGTCCCGCCGGTGGCCCTGGCAGGGCGGGCACGGCTCCGGGGGGCCCCCCGGCTGCGGCCCCAGGATGTTTCTGTACTGGAAGAAGCGGGGCGCCTACGAGCTGGAGGCTTTGCCCCCCGGGCTGGCAGGGCTGGAGTACGGGGCAGTGGAGCGCTTCTCCTGGAGCTCCAGCCTGGACATCAGCGAGGAGCCCGGGGGTAGGTGGCCGAGGGTCACGGGGGGGCCGACGGGCTGTGGGCAGCTGTGCTTGGCCAAAAACCTCCCGCCCTGGCAACAAGGGCGAGGGGCTGGGAGAAGCTCTGGCCGCAGCAGGGATGCACCGGGGAATGCGATGCGGATGCTGCAGGTGCAGCTGGGGAGCGCCAAGCAAACCGCCCCATCCTGCCGGCACCGCTGCCTCGCAGCTCAGGTGGTGTCTGAAACAGCGAGCTGCTGCGGTGCGCTCCGCTGCAAGCGTGGTCCGGTTTCAAACTCGTTTGCCGTCACCGGGAGAGCCAGGCGTGACAACACAGCGGGGAGGAGGAGGAGGAGGTGGCCAGCCGGGGAGAGGAGCTGGCAGGGACAGGATCTCTCTTCCGGCTCCGCAAGTGTCTGGGGGGGACCCAGACACCCTCCTGCTCCGCCAGAAACTGGGGCTCCCCCTGTACGCTCCCTGCCGAGCAGCTCGCGTCCAGCCTAACGCCCCGGTGCGTGTGTGACCCGCCGCTGGGGTCAGCGTTTGGGAAGAGCCGCACGTGGCTCTGGCCGTGCTGGCAGCTGCGGCACAAGGCTGGTCCCCGGCACCGCCGGCCGCTCCAGCCGGCCTCAAGTTTTCGGTGAGTTTGGAAAACTTTCCCTTGGGTGCATGACAGAATTTCTTATTTGTTTCCGTTATTATTCCCGATAGGTCAAGTGAAACGGCAGCGGCGGGGGGCGGGGGGCCGGCCTGGCTCGACGGGCGCTGCGGGGCGGCTGCGGGGACAGAGCCCTCATTGTGCTCCTGCCGCGGGGGCAGCCCCAGCTCCCAGCTCTGTCCCGGGGGCGGCGAGCCGAGCCCTGCCCGGCTGCTCCCGCACTGTCATCCAGCAGCGCCGACTGTGCGGTGGCAGCACTGCCTGTGCCCGATCCCTGCTGGGCGCTGGGGCAGCCAGCGCTGGTCCAGGTTACCTCCCCTCTGCGGGCAGCAGCAGCGGCTTTTTCGTCACTGCCCTAAAAGGCGGGTTTTCCTGCAGGCTGAGTCTAACCCTGGCCTTGGCCGTGGTCCCGCTCAGGCCGGCACGGATGCTGTTTTTGTTGGCGCAAGGGATGCGAGAGAGGGGAGTGGTGCGGTGGGGGAAGCCCCCATGCTGGCTGCTCTGCTGCTGCGGCCGGTGCAGCTGCGCTGCTCGGTGCTGCCGGGTGCAGCCTTGCTGGCTAACCCATCTGCATCCCCTGCACCGGCTCCATGCCCGGCGGGGCAGCTTCCCCCTGGAGCCCTGCGGCAGGGCTGCTGTGCAGGAAGGTGTCCGTGCCGCTCATTTGCTGCAAGCCACCGGGAATCTGTTATTTTTAAATGATTAGACGAGACACATAACAAAAGCCTTCAAAATAGGATTTGTCCCCAAGGCCGATTTAGCTGTCAAAGCTTAACGTGGCTCCTAAGCCCCTTTGGGGGCTGGCAAGTGGCAGATTTAGCGTTCCTGCTGCAGCCCCGGTCTGTGCTGGCCCTGCGGGAGCTGCGGCAGGTCTGTGTGCTGCTCCCGCAACTTGGGGTGCCCGATCCCGAGGCTGCGGGTTGTGTGGCGCCTTCCCCCGAGGGCTCTTGGGCACGGGGTTGCATCCCCCTGGGCAGGCAGGAGCAGGCAGGCCCAGCCTCAGCTGAGCCCCGGTGCTTTGCCGAGCTCTTAGACCCAGGTTTGTGGTGCGGGACCTCAGCATGGCCCCCCCCGGCACGGGCAGGGCTGGGAGCGGGGCTGGAGGGGGCTCGCCGCGGCATCCCAGCGCTGACCCGCCTCTCTCCTGCAGCTGAGCTGTGCCCGCCGGAGGAGACGGTGCTGTGCTGCCAGAACCCTGACTGCACCGGCGAGAGGAGGGCGGCCAAGGTGGGTGCTGCGGGGTGGTGGGCAGTGCCGGGCGCTGCCTGGTGTCCGTCTTGCAGGTGAGAAGGGGCAGCTGGCAGCTCTGCCTGACCTGCCACTCCTTGAACCTCCCCTGGCGTGGCCGGCACCTCCCCGCCAGCCGTCTCCCCCTGGCCCGTGCTTGGCACGCGTTCCCCGCTGGTGTGGCGGTCCTGCGGGCGTTTAACAGCACGGCAGCAGTTTGCCTGTTTCCCCTAGCTGGTGTGACTCGGATCTGCTCCAGCCCCTCCATCCCACCGCTCGCTAACATGATGCCAGAGCAGATTTTAGGGTCCCTGCTCTCCTGCTGGGTGCAGGGCCAGGCTGGACCCGCACATGGGGAGTCCCTGGGGTTCCTGTGCCAGACTGCGGGCTCTGGCTGGCTGGCACAGCAGGCGGCACGGCAGCCCGGCCGTGCTGGGAGCTCAACTGCTGCGCTTTGTTTGCATGGCTGGGGTGGCGGGGCCAGTGCTGGTGGGGGCACGTGTGGTGCTGGGCTGTGGCTGCCCTGGGACAGCTGGGACCTCCGGGAGGGACCCACCAGGGCCACGCTGTCACCAGAGTCCCGCAGTGGTGCCTGGTGGGTACCGTGGAGCAGGGGGTCCTGGCTGGGCAGGGGGCTCGTCCTGCTGCGGCACGGAGCTGCATCGCGTCGCCCCTCGCTTTGTGGGGCAGCTGCCCAGGGCGAAGCTGCTGTGTGCCGGGAGTACAGTGGGGCCGGGAGCCGATCCTCGGGGCGGGCAGAGGGGCTTGGGCATCCTGCTTGGCCCCTCCTGCGGGGACAAGCCCAGGGCTGAGCCGCCAGCACAGGGTGGACCAGGAGCCCCACATCCTGGTGGAGTAGCTGCTGAGGGACCCAGGTATTCCCCCCCAAAGCGAGCGCCGGCTGTGGTCACTGCCCAGAGCCCGCAGCCGTGCTCCACATCCCACAGGTGCCACCATGGCCACGGCAGCGTTGGGCTGGGGCACGTGGGGAGAGAGGAGGGGGAGGGCTGTGCACCAGGGGACAGGGTGTCCTGGGTGGGGATGGCGAGTCTCCGTGGCTGGGGCCACCGCATGGCCCGGGGTGGGACACCAGCAGGTACCATGGCAGTGGGTGCTGCAGAGGGACTGGCGGCCCCTCGGGGAGTGCGCGGGTGGTGGGAGCACGTCAGCTCTGACCTCAGCGGCGCTGGGAGGAAGGAGGGCAGGAAGCGGGGGCGGCTGGAGCTGCACGGGCGCTTCCTCCCCGCAGCGGCACTGCACACTGCAGGCAAGCCCAGGCAGGGCTCCCTCCTCCCCAGCAGCCCCTCGCACCCCTCTGCAATGGTGGCGATGGGTGTCCCGCGCGGGGACGGGGATGTGCCGGTGGTGCAGCAGGGCTCACTGGCAGTGGCCAGTGGCGTCGCGCTCCAGCCAGAGCCCCCAGTGAGGCGGGTGCTGCCTGGGGGTCACGGGCTGTGCACCGCGCTGGGGGCCCGGCCGGGGTTTAAAAATAACCCGCTGTGAATGCCCAGCGGGGCTGGGGCTGCGGCCGGTGCACAATCGGAGGAAACACGCCGGCTTCGAGCATTGTTTCGCTACAGACGCTCGCTTCCTCCGTCTTGCCACAGGGACGCTGCTCTCAGCAGCACGGAGGGGCTGTGGCACCGCAGCGTGGCCTCCCTGGCACCTGGCGAAGCGCGGGTGGCACGGGGGCAGTTGGCTGCCCCTGGCTGCCCCTCCCTGTGCCCGGGCACGTGCAGCCTTCCTGGGGTTCCTGGGGGCCCTGCTCAGTGCAGCGCAGCAGGGAGGGAGCTCTGCGGGGCGCACCCCCGTGCCTCGTGGCCGTATCCTGCTCACGCTGCTCTCCCTGCGCCCGCTCCAGCCTCATCGCTGCCCACGGGCGGTGTGCTGGCAGCAGTTTGGGATGGGAAAGGAGGTCCCCGCTGCTGGTGCTGCTGCCTGTCCCTCCCACTGGCGCGCCGTGGCCTGTGGGCCCCCGGCAGCCCGTACCCAGCTGCCCCGTGCGCCCGCAGGTATGCCACCGTGCGGAGTGCCAGCAGCTGAACTGCAGCAGCCCCCTCAGCCTGTGCGAGCTCTGTGACGGCCATCTCCATGGCGCCATGCACTTCGATGGCCACATTCGCTTTGACCTGCCCCCCCAAGGTGAGCAGCGCTGGATGCAGCCGGCACCGCTGCTCCCAGCAGCTTGGCGGCAGCGGGATGCGCTCGGCGCCAGCACGGTGCAGCAGTGGGAAAGGGATGCACTTGGGGCCAGCATGGCACAGGGGCGGGAGCAGGATGGGGCCGGGGGTCCCGGCGCAGCCAAGCTCAATGCCTGTTTTGCAGGCTCCATCCTGGCCCGCAACATGTCGACACGCTCGTGCCCCCCACGCACCAGCCCTGCCTCTGACGTGGAGGAGGAGGAGGAGGGACCGGTGGACAGCAGAGGGTGAGCCCTTGGCCCTGCGTGTCCCTCGCGCGTCCCCAGCCCACAGCATGCCAGTCACTCTGCCTGTCCTTTGCCCGCAGGGAGCGGAGGAGCTCGGCACTGAAGCTGCCCAAGAAGAAGGCTTGGCGCAGGCACACGGACGTAAGGCACCAGCCCCTCTCCCCGGGGACTTGGTGGGGCCCCGGCAGGTGGGAGGGACCCCTGGGTGAGCGGCTGCATCCTCCCCCCAGGACCCCAGCAAGGAGTGCTTCACCCTGAAGTTTGACCTCAATGTCGACATCGAGGCAGAGATTGTGCCAGCCGCAAAGAAGAAGTCCCTGGGGTGAGTCCGCCGGGGACGGATGGGGGTGCGGGTGCAGGGTTGGACGCAGAGATGGATGTGGGGGGTGTCCCCACAGGGAGGTGCTGCTGCCGGTCTTTGAGAGGAAGGCGATTGACCTGGGCAAGGTGGACATCTACCTGGACCAGTCCCACACGCCACTCTCGCTCCAGTTCGAGGCGTACCGCTTCGGGGGGCACTACCTGCGGGTGAAAGGTACGGTGGGGGCCCGGAGGGAGGCTTGGCCACTCCGCAGCCCCTGGGGAACTCTGACCGCCCCACGCTCCCGTAGCCAAGCCTGGGGATGAGCTGAAGGTGGAGCAGGCGGCGCGGGACGCCAGGTCGGCCAGCCTGCCTGTCCTGCATGCTGCTGGCACTGCTGCACTCCTCAGACCGGCGCCAGAGACAGTGCCGGGATGCCGGGAGGGTGCTGACGGCCTGGTGAGTGCCGGTGCCAGCTCTGGGGGTGGTGGGGCGCTGGATCCCCCTGTAGCTGTACTTGTGGGGAAGATGGGGACATGGGGCAGTGGCATGGTGTCCCCTGCATGGCCTTGTGCGGTGTGGTTTGGCTCCTGGCTGTGCTGTGGTGGTGGTGCAGGGGCAGTGCCCTGTGCCAGGCGTGGCACCTCAGCCGGTGGCACCAGCCCTGCGGCCATGCCACGTACAGCATGGCACCAGAGCAAAGGTAAACAGCAGCCCCGGGGGCCCCAGCAGTGGCAGCCGCTCGGTGCCGCCCTGGCCCCGAGGCTCGCCCTGGCCAGCAGCCCTCCTCTCGCCGCGGCACCGGCAGCTGCTTAGCACAGCTCAGTCCTGCCCCATGGACCCTGGCCCCAGATAAGGCGTGGGGCTGGGCCACACTCCCCGTGGGAGCAGGCTGCCACGCTCCTGAGGAGCGGCTCCGGGGTGCTGGCGGAGGGGTCACACAGTGCTCAGCCCTGCACCAGTGGCCCTTGAAGGGGGCAAGCTGGCTGTGTGGCCAGGGCTGGTGGCCACCTGTGTTCAGCACTATGACAGCTGGCTGTGGGACCGGCACAGCCCTGGCGGGGCAGCGGCACCAGCGGGCACCCAACTGTCCCCACGAGGGTCTCAGCCCCAGGTGCCTTCCTGGGGACAGGCGGGAGCTGAGCCATGCCAGGGCGATGGGGCTGGCAGCGGCCGGGGCACCTGGGGATGCAGTGGCACAGTGAGTAATGGCGACGGTGCCCGCGCTGGCTCTCCCTGCCACGTCCGTGGCGGGGCGTGGGGCCACGGTGGCGGTGGTGACAGCGTGCTGTGCCCCGTGGTTTGGTGGCAGGCAGGGAACCCTGGCACGGCTGCCCTTTGTGCCAGGACAAGGAGATGGAAGCGGCCGCGTCCCGGCACAGCCCGGGGATGCGTTGGGAGGCAGCGGGTACAGCGGTGCCCGTGCTGGCAGGAGGTGCCTGGCCGTGACCCAGCTCTCGCGGCCGGCCGGGGAGGCTTTGATCCCTGCCGGTGAATTGTTCGGCTCTGGTTAGCTTATCTAGCAAGGAGGGAAATTAGGTTTTCGGCGCTGGCCCCACCTCCTTTTGTTTCGGAGGAGCCCGGCCACAGCCTGCCCGGCTCCAGCTCCGCCGTCTGAGCTGGGAGCACGGCTCGGCAGGAGGCTCGGCCAGGGTGCTGCACCCCGCGGGATGCCCTGAGCCCCCACACTGCCCGGGCCACTTGTCCGCGACCAGCTGAGCTTGGCCGGGCAGCCCCTGGGGCCCCGCGCTCCCAGGATGCAGGTAGGCAGGTCAGTGCGGGCAGGGGAGCGTGGCCGGGGGGACCCTGCTGCCCGGGGAGTGCCATCCGGGTGTCCTTCTGTCCCACGGGTGCTCGAGGTCAGCCCTGTGTAGCGCCGTGCTGCACCGTGCCACTGCCCCTGTCCCGGTGGCCTGGGCAAGCACTGCCGGGCGCTGACCCAGGGGGCACCGGCTGTCCCCACCGCAGGCTCCGGGCCGGCGGAGGAAGAACATGACGGAGTTTCTGGGGGACGCCAGCATCCCTGGCCCTGAGCCAGCCCTGCACGGTGGCGGCTCCCTGCCCACCAATGGCACTGACACCTGGAAGAACCGCGCCGCCAGCCGCTTCAGCGGCTTCTTCGGCTCCGGCACCGGTGCTGCCTCCCTCGGGCGGGTAGGTGGGACGCGGGCATGGGCAGGGGGTGCAGAAGCTTCCTACAGCGATACTGGGGAGTTGGGATGGTTCCCCCCGGGGCTCGAGCCTCCCCAGCTCCGCAGGCAGGGCAAGGGGGGTCCATGGCACCTCCCCGCCACCCCCCCGCCCAGCCGCTCTGCTCCCCGCTTTCTGCCAGGAGTCTGAGAAGCTGGAGCAGCTGGCCAGCAGGCTGCATGCCTACAGCACCTTCGGGCTGCCCAAGCTGCCCCCCCAGCTCCGCTTCGACCGCGACTCCTGGGAGGAGGATGGGGACGAGGCCGGGCTAGTGCTGGAAGACAGCTGGCAGCAGATCATCCAGAGCGCGGAGGTAGGACTGGGGGGACTGGGGGGCGGCGGTGGCTCTGCCCAGCCACCGGCGCGGTGCTGACACTCAGCCCGGCAGGCTCTGTCCCGCCGGCAGTGCCACCAGCAGGAAGCCATCTGGGAGCTGCTGCATACTGAGGCCACCTACATCCGCAAGCTCAAAGTCATCACTGACGTGAGTGCCGGCAGCAGCTGTGCCGTGCTGTGGTGGGGGCCGGGAGCCACGGCTACACCCCACCGGCTCCCCGCTCTGTCCCCGCAGCTCTTCCTCTGCTGCCTGCTGAACCTGCAGGAGTCAGGGCTGCTCTGCGAGGTGAGCGGTGGGGGGCTGCAGAGGCTGGGAGCCCCCAGGTCAGGGATGGGACCCCAGGATGGCTGCGTCGGCAGGGTGAGGGTGCCGGCCCGGCGTAGCTGCCTGCCTCCCACCCGCAGGTGGATGCTGAGCGGCTCTTCGGTAACATCGGGGAGATCATCCGACTGCACCGTGAGCTGTGGCGCGGCGTCATGGCCCCGGTGCTGGCCAAGGCGCGTCGGACTGGGGCGCTGCTCGACCCTGTTGACTTCCTTAGTGGTTTCAAGATGGTGAGTGGGGACCCCGTGCCACCGCGGGGGACTGTGCTGCACCATGTCCCCCAGTGACCCCCCTGCGCCCCCCAGTTTGGCTCCCTCTTCAAGCCCTATGTGCGGTACTGCATGGAGGAGGAGGGCTGCATGGAGTACATGCGGGCACTGCTGCGGGACAGCGAGCTCTTCCGCGCCTATGTGACGGTAAGGGGGGTGGACGGGGCCCGGGCCGGTGCTGGGGCTGGCGCCAGGGCTGACACCTGCGTGCTGCAGTGGGCCGAGAAGCACGAGCAGTGCAGCCGCCTGAAGCTGAGCGACATGCTGGTGAAGCCCCACCAGCGCCTCACCAAGTACCCGCTGCTCCTCAAGTCTGTGCTAAAGAAGACAGACGACCCGTGTGCCCGCGATGCCGTCACTGCCATGGTATGGGACCAGGGGCACGGGGTGGTAAGGGCGGTAGGGGGTGGTACCCCTCTGACCCCTCGCACCCACCTCCCTGGCCGCAGATTGGCTCTGTGGAGCGCTTCATCAACCACGTCAACTCACGGATGCGCCAGCGGCAGGAACGCCAGCGCCTGGCCGCCATCCTCGACCGCATCGACTCCTACGAGGTGGTGGAGGGCAGCACGGATGAGGTGGACAAGGTAGGCTGGGCATGGCAGAGCTGCCATGCCACGCTGCCCCGTGTCTTGCCACGCCACTCAGTGCTACCCCATGCCATGATACCTCATGCCTGGGCGTGCCATGCTGTGCCATGTCACCCCATGCCATGCCCGGCATTGATGCTGGGGGCTCCCGGCAGCTGCTGAAGGAGTTCCTGCGGCTGGACCTGACAGCCCCCATCCCCGGCACCTCTCCGGAGGACACCCGGCAGCTCCTCCTTGAGGGCAGCCTGCGGATGCGGGAAGGTAAAGACAGCAAGGTGAGGACTGCGGGACACAGGGAGCCTTGGTCACGGCCCCTG
>VWZZ01008485.1:0-19732 GCA_013399095.1 Psophia crepitans
AAAAAAAAGTGGTTTGAATTTTTGGCTGGTTGAGTAAGTTAAAGTCCTGTGGCGCTCCCTGAGTCTTTTTTCTTTCCCGATGAATTAAGATGTCTAGTTGTTCTTCATAAAGCCGAGGCATACAGTAATGTAACAAATTGGTTACACTGTGCAAAAACGTTTGCAGCGGAATGACAGAGGGAGCACAATGTGCCCTTGTGTCGGTGCGTATCTGTAACGTTCAAACAGGCTGGCTGCTTCCCTTCAGCTGAACTGCTTTCATCTGGACCAGTGTAAAATAAGCTCTGGTAAGTAATCACGGCGGAGCAGGAGGAAAGGAATGTACACAGCAATAGACAGCCTAAGCTGTAAAAACTGTAACCCGAGTATCAGCAGCAGATCAGATATCAAGGCTTTAAGGTAGGGGAAATGAAAGAGATGAAGGGGAGGAAAAGACGAGAGAGGGAATGGAAAAGTCAGCTTGGAGAGTGAAGGAGAAGTAGGAGGGCCCCCTCAGGGAAATTTGGCTCAGGGATTAGGGAATTTTATCATGGTGTACAGTGACCTACTCAGGTTTCAGCCCACGTTGGATCAAATTGCCTCCCTTTGCTAGCAGAAAGAAAAAGGACTGGTGTATATGTGATTTTTTTTAATTTTTTTTTTCCCCCCTTCGGGTAATAAAAAGACCGTTGGCACAAGTGTCTATTTTAAGTACAGCAAATGCAGGGCACTATGAATGAGCAGTAAAATTGCCTCATCACAGAGACTTCCTTCAAGATTTGCTGTTTGATACAGTCAGGTATTGACTCCAGAAGGATCACAACACCTAACTGCTTGGTTTGGTGTCTTCCAACAGAAGTCTCACAGCAGCTCGGTTTTAACGTGACTGGATGGATGTTCAGGTTGCTCGCTCTTTCCTTTTGCCAGATATTAGGTTACATTTTTGTTATCGCTAACCTAATGTACATGGTGGTTATAACAAATTTTAATTTGATACAGTGTTGTGTGCAAAAAGTACACGACTCTGCGCAGTTTTCTGATATTACATTTCAATGAAAAATATATTCAGGAGGAACCGTTTTGTTTTGCTGTGACCTTCACAGCCCCTCTTTCTTTTTTCCTAGTTATTTTTTCTTCTGTCCCCCTTCCTCCTTCGGATGACACTTTCCATTTTTATTTCCAGGGGTAGCGTTGTTCACCTCGCGCTTTGGAAGAAGAGTAGACAGTAACTCCGAAGTTCAGTGCTGTGCCATTTCTCACTCACTGGTGGATAACAGAACACCTAATAGGTCCGAAGCTATCGTGATCACGGAACGCAGTGCTATTTTAAGAACAAAATATTTTTTACAGTTTAACTGATGAAAGCACTCGTCCGGGCTCAGTGAGGCCTTCCCCATCCCTCCCTCCTCAGCTTATTTCCGTTTGCCATCCCGCTGCTGGGCAGCTGAGGAGGAGCAGCTAGGTGCTCTGCAGTGCTGTGAAGTGAAGTTATATCCAGTACTGGATTGCACTGGAAGTTCTCCTGAACAAACAAGACAATGTATCCGCGTGTCTCTGTCAGTTGAAAGGCGAGCAATTAATTTGCGCTGTAATTTCACAGGGCTGCTCCATGTGCCCGAGGAGTTTACCATCTATAAATATTCTCAATAACTAATTTGTATCTAAAATTGGACTTCGTTCCTGATGCCTAGAGCTTAAGACAGCCCCATCTGTTAAATAGTAAACTCATCAGAAGATCTTTCAGTTTAGTGTTTTAATGCTCCCCGTTTGGCATTTAAAAGCACTACTGTTGGGAGGAGGAAAGCGGTGAAGCAGGCATAGCAGCGCTGCTCCTGGAGCAAGCCAGATCGCTTGGAGCGCTCAAAAGGTTCCAAGGAAACTCCTCCCTTCTCTCCTGAAAAGCAAAAAAAATGTCTTTGGGAAAGTGGAAAAGCAGACAGACTTTATCAATTGAACTGTTTCAGGAGACCAAGGTGTTTGGTTTTTTTTTGTTGAGGTTTTTTTTTGGGTTTTTGGGTGTTTTTTTTGGAGTCTGCATAGGAGGAGTTCTGTGGGATGGCTGCAAAAGGGAGTTGCGTTGCCTGTGTGGGGAACCTCACCTGCTGCCTGTGTGCTGTAGAACTAGTGCTTCCCCAAACAAAGTGGGTGTTACAGAACCAAACGTGTGCGTGGGAGGAGAAAGTAAATTACAGCATCAAGGAGTTTTGCTCGCTGACGGCCTAGAAGTCTAACCATAAAATTCAGTATGGCGACAACATAAATAAGCAACGAAAGTGAGGGCCAGTAGGGAAAAAATCCAAGTCTGTGTTGTGGTTATAGAAACATTTCCTTGGTGCAGTGAAAGTGAAAAGTGAATCTGTGGGGCTCTGCACCGAGTGGGTTATGCAGGCAAGGAAATGGAATGGAGCCACTGCGCTTCCTCCCAGATGTGAAATAAACATTCAGCAGTAAAACCTAGAAGAAAATGAGTCTGACAGACTCATTCTCCCCTGCGTTTCCTGCCTCCGTGTTTGCCAGGCCTCGTTCGGTGAAGCCAGGCCTTGCCCCCTGTGAATAAGGTTCGTAGAAAAGGAAAGGCAAGAGGTCTAAGATGGAAAGAGAAGCGTGGCTTAGCTTCAGAATGTATTAATTAGCAAAGATTTGGCAAAATGATGCATTGGAATGTAAAAAATCAAGCTGTAGGTGTACTGTTACGATGAAATGAATCCTAAAGCGGGAATAAATGTGATTATATTTTTACTACCTAGCGTATAAGTCAGTCTCACAAAGGAGAGAAACCACAGTCTGGCGAGTCAACACACTCTTCTTCATCTTTCCCGTGAATAGGAAGCAAATTCAAGTCAAAATACCAATGAGCATAACAGTTAGTTAGTTATCCTGGCTCTTCCAGGAGGGAGGATATTTCTGTACGGTGTAAGAATGGAGGAAGCATACAGTTAAAACATGCAAATTACACATTGCCCCGCAGTGATGGTAAGTGATTTGGGCCTTAGCCGGAGGGAGGGGGGCAAAAAAAGAATTGCTGTCTATTAGGAAGGGAGGGCTTTGGCGGTGTTGCGTGGCTGGGGCCGCTGGAGCATTTTGGGGCCAGTTCCTTTGGCAGGGATGAGGCAGTTGTGCTGCAGCAGCAGTGAATTCCCTGGCAGCTCGGCGGGGCGCAGCTGCACACCTGCGCTGTCGGCTAGAGGAGAGCGGGAGCTTTGGCTCCGGTGGGATGTTAACCGACTGCCTGGGCGCGCTGGCAGCTGAGGAGGTTATCGGTGTTTCCTCCGCAGCCTCGGGAGCCTGGCTGCCTGGTGCCTGCACAAGAGGCCAAGCGTGGCGTGGCGGTGTGAGCGCACAAGGACACGGGGCAGGATTGTTGTGCTCGCCTTCCCGGCTCTGAGGCTGGCCCATGCTGTGAGCGGCACTGGGGCTCCGTCCCTTGGCTTCCCCGCAGGCGACTGAGCATTGTCTTCCTAGCAGGGCAAAGTTGGCTTTGGTGCTGTAATTTCGCAGTGAAATCCAGGGACCCCAGCAGGACTCCCTTGGGATTCGCTCTGGGCTCAAGGGTCCCAGCTTAGCAGTGTGATTGCTGGCTTGGGATTTTATTGATGATCCGTAAAATTTACCCGGTGCGCTGGTCTTTCACATCATGCCAGCCCTATGGCAGGGCTGTGGGGTTGGGATGGCAGCCTCCGTCGTGCAGACTCTCCAAGTCCTTTTGGGGAATGGGTCTAACAGTAGGCATGGACTTAGCTTGGTGCCTCTGCTGTCCTGTTCCTGCAAAAGGTTGGAATTGCGGCTCCTTGCACATCCTCCGTCTGGTTATCCATCCACACTTGTCTTCACATCTCCTTCTCCCTGGGCTTTGGCAGGTCCATCATCTCTCAGTTCAGCTGGTTCCTCCCTAGCCTGCTTCATCACTACTTCTTCTGCTCTCCTGCTCCAACATCAGGTTCCACATTCTTGCTCTTGTCAAGCACTGTGGTTATAAGTGTCACCCTTCTTTTCACTAAGCCCTTGAAGCTTGTACATCTTCCAGTGAGCTTCTGCTCTGCGTGTACAGGTTATGTATTAATTGGCTTGCTTCCTTTCCTTAACTTCGTCAAGAACTGGGCTTCCCCCCTGCCCTGCCACACATTCACACAGAGAAAAAATGTCTCTTGTTACCATATCTTGAATCTGGGTCTACCATTGAAATGGAAAGAAGGAAAAATACTTGGAAACAATGAAATAATAGTTGTCAGCTTCAGGGCAGCAGCTTCAGCGAGCGCATGACCCGTGCAACCATCATTTAGACTGACAGGGTGTTAGACATCACTGCAAACAGGTATTTTAGGAGTCTGAAGGAAGGTGATGTCCTAGTTCTGTGGATGCCCATCTATGCAAGAGAGTTAGTGTGGAAGAAAATATTTCTCAGCTTTGACTGTTGACTTGCTAAGGATAGGGTCATCCTCTTGGTTTGCTCTGTACAAAGTGCTGTGTAATGAAGCCCTGGCTGTTAGCCGCTGAGGGAATAGTATTAGGCGTGATCACCATCATTGTAATAGCTTAAGATAAATTATGAAGGAGAATGGCTTAATTATTTTTTTTATCCAAGCATCCTTGTTGAGAAATCTTGGTGTTAAAAAGATGCTTACTTTTGTTCCTGCCAATATGTGACATTGTTCTACTCTCACTGAAGTTAATAGAAAAGACCCCG
This sequence comes from Psophia crepitans, assembly GCA_013399095.1. NCBI lineage: Eukaryota > Metazoa > Chordata > Aves > Gruiformes > Psophiidae > Psophia > Psophia crepitans. The sequence goes on from VWZZ01008485.1 coordinate 4,664, forward strand.
GTGATTTAATTTTTTTTTTTAAGAATCAAGTCTCTATTACGAGTAATTTCAAAATCAAATGTATTTTTTGTCGTTTTGACTGTTCATTTTTGCACATCACTCATCATGGATGGTAAAATGAGGCTTGAAAGGTACTTAAACTTGGTGCCATTACAAATCCAACCATCACATTGACTAGATTCTGAGGAGACATACATATGTATGAATTTTCAGGGAAAAAATAAACATATATTTAGCCTTGCTTACATATTCCTTGACAAGTAATTAGAAATTACTCATTGCCTGAGTTGATCAACAGTGCAAATAAAACACAAAGCATCCACAGGAGGCAAATTTAGAGCTACTCAATTAATTTGGTTGCATAGGGTTTAAGTCAGGAAGACTTTGTCAATTGGTCTCTACCTTCCTAGATTAGTCTCTGGGGCTGCGTCTCCATAGTTGAAATTTAGCAAAGCGAGGGAAGCTGGCAGAGCTTGCCTTCGGGCCTCCGTGCACCCCGTCAGGTCGTTCTGGGTGAGCTGAGGCAGCGAGCTTTCAGTCCCCGTCTCCAGGTCATTCCGTTGCTGGATTCCCGTGGGTTAGAGACAGGGTTAGTGCATTGGGACTTCCAGCGCTAAGGGAGAAGTTTTCTAAAAAACTAAGAAAATACAAATAAGAAAAATTTCCCATTTTTGCTAGTATTTAAAATGAGAGCTAAAATATATATTGATACATATTTATTTTAGAAATGAGTGTAGGTGTTAGCCACGTTACACTGCATTGTAGTCATTATTGCAAAGCGTAGTAGTGACATAGTCCAGGCGTAACGGGTTGTCGTACTTATAATGTTGATGCTCGAGGTAAATGTGGAACGATGCTATGTTTTCCGGCAATTTGGGGCTGCACAGGACAGCCACGCAATCGAGACTTCCAGCCAGGAGGTCAAGTGAAAATGAAAGGGGAAGAACCAGAGGGGAAATTGATACTCCAAGAGTCTGCTGTGGGCTTTTGTTTTGGTTTTTTCTTTTTCTGAAACGTGTGTTTGTAGCACGATTGCACAGATGATACTCCTGGAAGAGTATAAATTGCTTGTGTTTATTGCTTATAGCCGCTTTATGGCACTCCTTGAGTGACAGGAACACCTATGCAATCTGGAGTGATGAATGAGCCAGGAGCAGTGCAGCGCTCTGATGTTCTGGGGCAGAGTGCCTGCTGCAGCTTTGAATTCGGAAGCAATTATTATCTGATTAATCTTATTTATATATTTAAATGACTGGAGAATGCTGTGTTCTATCATTAGACTTGCTCCCACTCAAAAATTAAGCTAGAGCAGTTACTAGACAAAATCTAGCAACCTGCAAATTTGACACGTACCATTTGTTTTGAATTGGTGTCATATTATCTTTATTCCTTTGCTGGTAGCCAGAGTCCCAGAAGACGATGCTTATCAGGAACATTATTTTATATGTCAAGATCTTACAGGAAAATGAAGTTTGAAATTTGTTTTAAAAGAGCAATAATAAAAAAAGGCAGAGACCAAATCAAAAGGCTTTGTGTGTGGTTTTTTAGTTTTATTTTATAGTTGTCATACTACTTTAAACTGATCTTTGCCGTTGCAATAACTCATTAGCTGGTTTCCTTCGGTAGTTTCCTAAATCTGTAAGCTGTAGAGCTCCATGGCACTATTTGGTTTCAGGAAGCTTTGTTGCCTGGCTGCAGATTTCTTAACTTGCTCCACTAAATCTCCTGGCTCAGTAATGAGCGTTTTCTACAGAAATATTTTTGCCACATGACCTAGAGGACGTGTTTTTAATAGAATTTGAGAGTTATGACAGTCATGTTCCATATTTTGCATTTCCATACAAACATAAAATGTAACCGCACGGCTGCTTGGAAATCGGTTTGAAAATAAATATGGCAAAACTGAGAAAGGTTTTCTTAAACAAATATAAGAGATGTTTATCTGAAACATTATGGTAAAATGCTTTCATGGTCAAGAGTTTTTAAGTAGTTTGACTACGCAAGGACTTATAACTCTGAGGAAAAATGTCTTTGCTGTGATTTTATTCGATTTGGTTCATGGGCACCTCAAGGAACCTTAATTGTGTCAGTGACCTGCTCCGGCTAAAAGAACTGTAGCGCAGTAAGATTGATTAACTGCTGGTTGAAAAAATCCTAGTTTTCTGTTATTCTATTGCTGCAGTCTTAAATATGTTATGGCAACACAGACAAGTTTGTGTGACGAATGCATGTTAAAATATTTCTGACATTGAATGCCAGAGCAGAAGTCATAAATAACTCTCCTTCTCATTTTCTTTATATTACAGATGTGTGAGTCTCTGTCACAATTACATGTGCCAGTCGGAGATTTAAATGCATTACACTTTATGCACTTGACTTAAGGAATGAACATTAGTCTTTGAGGAGGTGGGCCAAACCTGACACTTCCTCGTGTAGCACAGATACGGTTCGATTTATGCAGTCCTCCCTTCCTTCCAAATGGTTATTGATTACATAAATAATGAGGTAATTTTTCTCTTTCAGAACTTTGCAGAAAACACTATGAATGAGCTCCTTGGCTGGTATGGTTATGATAAGGTTGAACTGAAAGATGGAGAAGATATTGAATTCAGGAACTACTCGACAGACGGGGAAAGCCGCCAGCACATTTCTGTTCTCAAAGGTAGTGAGACTTAATGTTTCTGTCTTCACGCAAAGAAGGATTAATATCTCAACCTGTCTGAATTGGCATGAACTGGGAAGTGTGTTCTGCTGTTTGCATCGTGGTTGCTTTAAATGAAAATATTGGAGAGTGCCTTCTGGTACGAGGAAGCCAATAGGGTACGAGAAAAATCACTTCACAAAATAGCTGTTAGTTGGCACGTTCTAATATATCTTCATAAATAATACCTTTTATGAGTCAGTTGAAAGTCATGTACCTGTGGTACCAATAAAGTGCTCACAACTGGAAAAAAGAGAGTGTTTTCTAGCAGTATGACTTTAAGGAATCCTTTTGCTTTCAAGACTAAGGCTTTTAGCCTATGGCTTTTTAAAATGCTGAAAGATTTTGAGCTGCAATATTCACAACGTGTGTAGGAACCAGCATGCACATTCACAAAAGGCTCCTCAGGAATGTTTGTACTATACTGTCTTCCACAAGTGCTGTAGAAGTTCTCCAGGGGTGGAATTTGTTTGGAACAGTGCTGGATGTGCATAGCCCATGTAGTTTGAGATGATTCAAAACATGAAGGATGGGATCCAGTGTGTTTGTTCAGCCATTCGGTTCCTCCCTTCTAACTCCTCAGCCACAGCAGATGGGTAGGGCTTGTCATCAGAGTGAGGAGAAGAGTAGGAAATTGCCACATCTTGACTTACCCACCAAGAGCTTCTCCCAGGTGAGGTAAAGAGAGGAGGTTGCCGCAGCTTTTCTGCTCTTGGACTACCACACTGCAATTGTGGTCAGCAGGACTTGGCTTTTCTTTCTGCTGGCTGGCAGCGGCACTGTATTCAGTGAGTGTTGTGATAAGTACTGGTGTCAGAGAGCAGTTCTGAAGGAGAGGCGGCTAGAAAAAAAGTGGAAAAATTAGAAGTAAGGTGAAACAACCTAATTGTGTTAAAATTGAATGTTTGCAGCTTGTTAGTTCTGTAGTGACATGGATGATCAATATTTATTTTTCAGTGAAAATGCAATGCCATTAAGCTACCATTGAAGAAACTTGTTCCTGTGTAGCAGGATTCATTTATTTATGTTTCAATAAATCTTTTATTGAATGATTTGTGGCTCCAGTCTATGCCTGATGAAATTTGCGACACGCTTCTTTTTGTAGGCACATGACACAAATCATATGTTTTCTGTACCAAACCAAGATGTTGAATACCTGTGCCAGGTAGAAATTTTTCATGTATGCAGTCCATGGGAGGCAAAAAAGAGTGTTTCTTTTTCTGAGAGGTGGGAAGAGAGGGAGTAATAAGAATTAAGTCCTGCCCCATAGCTAACTGAGGTGCATTAGGGAACATCCTACAAATAAGAATCCTGAGGTGATTTGGGATTAAAGAATTGGAATAATAACTGTCATCATTTCATGCACACTTTGTTGTAGTTTCAGTATTTTACTCCTTTTTTAAAATCCTTTCCGTTACTACTACTCATATTATTGATAGAGAATTAGGAATTCTTTTCTTTTTCAGTTTATGCTTCTGGCATTGGTGAAGTCACAGTACACTGAGTGTCATCACCGTGCAAACAGGAGAAGTAAAGGACAGGAATAGGGTGTCATTGATTAAATCAGGTGTACTAAGGATATAGATGGCAAAATAATCCCACCTTTTGGAGAAAAAAAGAAAAAGAAAAAAGTATGAGTTTGATTTAAAAAAATGGAGCATTTATGAAGAATACTGGAAATGATCCATTTTTTAAACACGAAAATATCTGGCTTTTTTGTGCCCTACTCTTGTATTAGGGCAAGTGATTTAATGAACAGATTGGTGAAACTATATAGGGGCATTTAAGAAATATATTTGTCATGCTGTACAATGTGTTCTTTGTGTTTTACAGAAAATTCCTTGCCAAAACCAAAATTACCCGAGGACAGTGTTATTTCGCCGTACAATATAAACCCGAGCTACCCAGGGCTTGCCACAGGAAATGGACTTTCAGACTCACCAGCAGGGTCAAAGGATCATGGGAATGTACCTATTATTGTCCCATTAATTCCACCGCCTTTCATAAAGCCACCAGCAGGTAAATCCTAATGATCATCACTTAAAAATGGTTACTCTCACGTGTCCTGAGATTGCTAGATCATGATGTCTTTGCAAGAGGGCTGATTTTGAAATTTTTAAAAACCAGTCACAGGGAACTTTAAAACAGAGTGGGAGAGTTAATACTCTTGAAAAACCTCTGCAAACGCAATGACAACAGACTTGTGCTGCTTGTGACACTCTACGTGCTGGATTGTACTCTCAGCACTTCAGCAACATCTGCCTTTAGAAAAAGAGGAAAAGATTTTTGTTTGATGAATAAAGCCTTTAAGTAAATTAATGGAAGATGATTAAATTAAAAATAGACTCCACGAAGGAAACGGCAAAAGAGATAAAGCCATCAAATCAATATCATGTCTTTATATCAGGTTAACAAGCTCGTCCTGGGAAAACTGTCTCTTGATTGTCGTTGAAATCCCTGACCGTTGTCTCTTGAGGGTTTAATATGATCTTGACTCTGCCCAGGAGACTGCGCTGAGATGTTTTACATTTTCATTAGATTTTTATCAGGAGTGATTTTATAACATGCCTTTCCTCAGAGTTTTATGTGAAAAATGATTTATTCCACACTGCATGCTGCTTACCATAATCTGTGAAAGTAACTCTTACCCTGGCTACACCAGGGTGATTAATTGCTATGTTATTGTTTACTGCTGTACACGGTGCGATAAATGGTGAATTCAGAGAGCAGCTGGCTCAGTCCCACGTCCGCAGACGTCCCTGGGTGTCGTTCTGGGTGCTCTCGGGTGACTGAGGCACCGAGGAATACAGGGTGACCTGCGAGACCGACCCAAGAACGGTATGGAGGCAGCTTGGCTAAAGAGTCCCCACTGGGTATGAGGACGCTTGTGCAGAGGCAGAACAGCTTGTAGGATCAGGTCCCAGGTGTTAGATGGTCACCTCTGTCCTTCGTCGCATTGGCGAAAGGTAACTGCAAACTACCGATGGGTCCAACAAATTGTTTGCCTGTTGACAGTCATGTGAGAGACTACAGTTGCCCGTCCCAAATTATTTTTATGCCGTTGAGTTTTATGTCTAAAGAAGTATACTAATATGCTATGAATAATTTTCAAATGTTACTCAATGTGCATTCCCTGCCAAGGACTTTTCATCTATTTTATAGGATATTTGCTAATTACCAAAGCTATTTGGGCCCATTCCTGCAGCCTTTACACAGCTAAAGATCTCAGGCCATATGGGCTGGATCCTCAGCTGTTGTTGATTTGGCCCTAAAGCTTTAATCAAGAGCTTGTGCCATCCCAAGCTATTTTCTCCTCCAATCTGAGTCATGAATGAATCCAGAATGCTGAATTTGTGGTACACGGAACACAAGGCTGTAACATGCATTGTGCAGACTGCCACAGTTGCTGGATTTTTATGACATCAAACAAGCAGGAGGAGATGGAACTATGAAGTAGAAAAACAAATTACTGCAACAGTAGATAAGGGGACACAGGGGAACCTTGGCCAAGTCAACTGCCTTCTGTTCTTTGCCCGTCCACCTACTGTGTGTGTTCCCGTGTTCAAATGTGCTGGGAAGGGTAACATGCAGAGAAGGCTTTTTGTAAATATTTTCCGACTTTAGGTTTTTATTTCAATAATTCATAATGAATGTTGTTGTTGCACTCACATAGGTGATATGAACGCGTAATCTCTGCCTTCTCTGACTTTATCCCATGATCAGTAATGAGCGCTAGATTACCATGACTTCTGAGCAGATGAACATATTTATCTCACCTTTGTTTTAGAGACCAAAGTTTGGGAGGACCGGAGGGGAGAGGAACCACAACGTTTGTGGGATTTGCAATAAGCATTGGCAGTAATTGTTTTGTTTCATCTTAGGGCGTAGATGCCCTAGTCATGATCACCCCAAAGAGGCTGGCAGGAAATGACTGGTGAATACAAGTAGAACAGGGAGTACAAGGGAGCCAGGGGATCCAGCATATGAGGCAGCGGTCTTGGCACTGCACTTTGACACCGTTTTGTGGGCACTACATCAAAGCAGAAAACTTCAGAGTGATACAAAAGCCAGGCAAGAGTAACTCTGGGGGTGTTTTCTAGGAGCCCCTCACAAGCACGGGGGGGCAACTTAGGAAACAGCAGAAAGGTACTACTTTGAGTTGAGCAGGCACGTGAAAAAGACTCGGGTCATTAATTGCTAAAGCTGGAAGTCAACACTTGCAACATGCGGGAGAGACGGGCAATGGCTGACCTGTCACAGGAACAAAGGCAGCTTACCTTTGATTGAGTTAATAAATGAAGCAAGGGGACAGGAGGGACAAGCAGAAAGAGACCAAGAGAAAGCTTTAAGGTTAAAATGGTGGGCAGAGAAAGGGATCTTTGCAGCTCATTTTGAATGGACACACACAGGACCAGGTTACGTTACAGGCCAGAAAGAAAACCGGGTAGTAATGCACTGCAGTGACTGAGATGCTGAGAATTGGGATGAATCCAGATTTTGTGGGTGAATGGGGAAAGCTTTTAGATATTGTACAGGAGAAAAATCTACCAGATTTAAATATTGCTCAAAAGAGAGTGCCCACAGACAAACGTGTTATCTAAATCATGAACTTGAAGGACAGGAAAGATGATGGTGCAGTCCACTGTTATTGAGCAAATAATATGGAGTGAGCACTCAGGGAGAAATTATTAAGACTTTAATTCTTGCCGTATTGATCTTGAACTGAAGGGTCTGCACCAGTAAAGAAGTGTCAGAGAGACAGGCTGAGGTATTCATTTGGGCAGGAGAGCAATGGTCTGGAGAAGATAAGCAGATCCAAGAAACAGTCATGATGAATTATTGCTTGAATAATTTTTGCAGATAAGATTTTGTACGGGAAAGAGGCAGAAGAGAAAGAGTAGAGCATGAGGGATGGTCACAGAAGCCTGAGGGGAGAAATAGGCGGGATTCCCTCTAAGGTGCACTCATGGAGCTATTGCAGAGATGGAAAAACCACTGAGGGAAGACAGTTAGGAAGCCAAGGGAAACAGGATTTCCAGGGAGGCAGGTGTGATTCTTGGTATCAGAAACAGCTACCAGCTCAAGAAGGAGGAGGAAGGAGTGCTGATCCTGAATTATGTCTTGAAAGCAGTTGTTCAAGATCTCAGCAGATTAGGTCTTCCTTGAGCATGCTGGAAAACTTTGAACAGTGTCCTACTGCATTCATACTTTGAACGAACAGGCTAAAACCTTGAACAGTTAACACAATTATCATTTTTTTCCCTCAAGTTTATTTTATGGTAAAGTGGGGTTTGGGTTTTTTTTTTTTCCCTTTTCTTTGGAAAACCAAATAATTTTAGAGCAGTCTGACTAAAATTTTCCCTCCAAGCTGTTCAGCTTTCTGTTTTAGTCAAACAAAATATTAGATAAACATTTGCTTATACAATCCTGGAAAACATTAGAGTGCTACCTGACCAAATATAAACAGCTCCGATAAAGGCACTCTCTCCTTGCTGTATCCCAAAATTGCACCCAAAAAAAGCTGAGTTAAATGCATGGGCCCTATGTGTTTCACTGACCGTCTACAGGCTCAGCTCATGGCACGTCAGTGGAGGATACTAAATCCAGTTGTGGGAAGCCGCCACGAGAAGAATGCCAGTTACTCGCTTATGGAGACTATTTGTGAGAGCACTCTGCTCACCTGCACCATGGGTAGAGAAACCAGGCTGAGGCAGTGCCCCAATAAAAGGGGGCTTTATCAGTCAACAGCAGCTGTCCGACCTACATCTGGAAGCAAACAAGAAGTCAGTGCAGCCTCCAGAGAGTTGGTGTAATAGTCTTCTTGTGGCTGATAACTGTCCTTCTTGCCCACCAGGCTATGTTTAGTGTCAGCAGCAAATTCTCCTGTACAACTCAATGTGACAACATGATACTAAGATTGGTTCTGCTTGGTGTCAGAAGATTGTTTAAAAAGTACATAGAAATTAAAAAAATACATAGAAATAGCAAGAAACAAAAAGGCAATAGCCAGGAATGAAATAGAAGATAGAAATCCCACCACCGTTGTGCAGGATGTATGGCTGTAGCATGCAGCATGTAAACATCCTAACTTATTCTGCAGCCCTTAGTGATAGAGTAATTCTGAGAGGGCACTTAGGGTGACTCTGCCCTTTCGCTCAGGCAAGTTTGGACGGCTGTTGTTTCATGGGATGAGGGAAGGCTAAAATCAAGACTAGTCAAAGAAGAATGCAAAGCATTCTTTCAGTGCAGGCGAGAACATGCTGCCTCCTTCCCGCGGCACCTGCTGGAGGCTACGGTGTCTCAGTTTCCCCCTTTTTTTAAGAATGCTCTTTGGTTTACTTTCTCTTGTGATCCCAATGCTAGTGCCTTGGTCGGGGCGGTACAACTGCCCTTTGGTCTAGCCTCTGAGCATGGGCGTCAGCAAAACCCTTCCCTTTCCTGCCTCCTTCTGCCTACAAGTGATGCAGAGAGTACATCGGCTGTTCTGAGTGCCCCAAGCAAGGACCGGCTCCCTGCCGTGCTGCGCTGCGAGGGGAGGTCGCTGTCGAGGGACACAGTGGAAGGGGAGGCAGAGAGGGTGATGCTGTGCAGATGACTGAGCTTTCCACGGCGGAAGAAAGTACCAGAAGGGAAAAAAATAATGCTCCCTCCGAGCGTTTTCACAAGATAATGAGCACATTTGGGAAAGGAAGGGGGATTTAAATCCTCCAACCCATAGATTGCTGCCTCTCTGTAATGTTTGGTTCAGTGATTTCCAAATGATAATGATTGGGGTTATACCTAAAGTTATCAGGAACCAGTGAAAATGAAGGAGGACTGGGCTGGAGGAACTGTATCTGATGAGGCAACATGTCTTTAAGGAGGAGCAGAAGCATTTCCAGTACTGAGTACCTTGTAAGATAGTCCTGCGACCTACATTGGCAAGGAAATGTCATATTCAAATACTAAAATGAGTAATTAGGTATTTTATAGAAAGGAACAAGTGATTTTCTGTGTTATAGCTTAACATAACTTCGGAATTAAAGTTTATGGGATTTTCTGGTAAATATAAGTGCACATGAGTTGACTTGGTGCATCAGCAGGGCTGGTGCACTGCAACCTGTGAGGTTAAGCGGAGTTGCTGCCCTGTGAACACCCTGGAACTGCCCGCTGTAACCCCTTGCAATATTTAAATGTATTGGAGGAATCTGGAAGCAGAAAAGATGTTTTAAGTGGTAGTTAGCAGGGCAGTAAAAATTATTTCCAAGATCACGCTTCTAAATTCACCAAGGAGTTCTACGACTGCATTACCAGTAAGTCTGATTTCAGGCGGAACCCAGTGGCAATTTTCTTTAAATAAAGACCGTATTATCAGATCTAATTAAGCCTATATATTGAGGAGACTTTCATTTTACTACCTGCTGAATCCTGCTTCAGTATTTCCCAAATCTTATTCCAGATGCTGCACAGCATTACAGTTTCTCTAACTGCAGGTTTAGCTCTCTAATGAAAGACCACCGCCACAAATACCGTAGTCACTGCTCTTCAAATTCTTTCTCTTGTTTTCAGTTTGAAACATCGTCTAATTTACACCCATCATAAGGTTATTAGTGCCTGGGTTTTAAAATGCCAACGGTTGCCAGGATGCCTGCCCCATCTAGCCCGCTGTTGATGTCTTTTGCTCGCTGTGGAGGGCCAAGTCTTTCCTTTGTGCTAAAAAGAAAATCACAAAGTCCACGTATGCACTTTAATAGCATGTATTAAAAATACACAGGGAGTTCCCCCCCCATTAGCTGAAATAGGTGCTTTTTTGTTTGCATGTTTAAAACCTGCCTAAATGCCAGCTTTTATTTGTGTTGTGCGTTCAGTCCTTACTGAGCTATGCATGAGAATGTGCCTCAACTCATACATAGAAAACGTGGGCAAGCCGTGATTCCCCAGAATGATTTTTTTAAAAGGAGCTGGGACACTGCTTTATTGGCAGAGCAGTGAGCTTCAAGAGACTGGTCCTTAAAAGGAAACGCGTTGTAGAGCCCCTGAGGTATTTCCATAACGATGGTTGCAGTGAGCTTTCTATTGTCAGCCCTGTTTTTTGGTCTTCCTCTCATAGTTACTTTTTCCAAGGTACTTTTTGTACCTTAAGTTTGTCACGCACCCCATCTATTTCGAGGATCAGTGCTTAAGTGCTGTCACAAGGGGTTCTGCAGCAACGTCTCGGGACATTTGTTTGTTCATTTTTTAGTTTGTGATTCATCAGATAAAGCATCTCAGACGTTAGAAAAATGACTGAAACAGCTCTTCTACCTTGCTTGGGATCATCAACCCTAGGAACTGCTTTGGGGGAAAAAATCCAAGCACATACTACTCATTTTTCTTTGATGGCAAGCTGGGGTTTGGGGAGCGGCCAGCAGGTAACTCAGAATTAACCATTCTGAAATCCTGGCAGGTCCCAGTGGAAGCAGGGAGCCCTTATCATTAATGCTGCAAATCCTAGAGTCAAAGATCTAATTTCTTTAAAAAGGAAGTTTTGCAGCTTTTCCTTAGAAATTAGTAGTGAAAGCAGCTAAGGTATTTAAATAGGTATGCCAAGGGATTGAGCACAGTTCCCAACATGGGATAAAGGGACTATTCTAGTTCCCCAAAAGACCCTGGGATCCAAACTGCCTCTGTGAGGCGGTGGGATGCAGTAAAGAAAGGAGGAGAGAAGAAGGCAGTAGTGGGGAGACATGGCTGCTGATAGCTACAGTGGAAGGAAACTCACGTCCAAGAAGAGATGGGCTGTGAGGAGACACTGATGAGGGAGGGGATACCAGAGTATTTTCTGTATCAGATCACAGATACAACCACAGCCAAGGTCCAGGTTTCACACAGGCTCACTCAGTCCAGGGGACGTACCCTTTGAGATCTCAGTCCCAAACCCTGTGCCCCTGTGGTCTTCCATCTGCACAGTGGGACTTCTTCAGTAGTGCAGTTGGGCACTTTCAGATGTGATAGTTTCTTCCTGCCGGAAGAGTTGAGTATCTCCTGCTGAATTTCTTGCAAGGAACTGTGGAAAACAAGGTTTTGGAGTACTTGTCCAGGGATCATCATCATCTGCAGGATTAGAGCTGTAGCTGCATGTAGTTTCACCCAAATTCCTGAAACTGGAGTTAAAGTTGAAAATGCATATTAATTAGTTCAAAACAGTATTAGTAGAATATTGCAGCCTAAAAGTGAGTGAACTGATCAGGATTTAACTCTGGAATTGTAGGGCTTTTAGGATCATCCTGCTGAACACTGTAGGCCATGCTGGTTTGCTTAGATAAAGGGACAGAGCCATACTTGATGGATTTACTCTGTTGTACTCATTGCCTTCCTTCTCTTCGCCCACCTCTCCAAATGATGGTTCCATATAAGATCGATTAGTCTAAACTGCTGCTCGTTGGGTTTAAGAGGAACAATTTTCTGCAGCTCCTTCGCACTGGTTTAAAAAGAAAAAAACTCCACCAAACATTCTGCTTAATTAAGACCTAAAGAGGCGGTGCAAACTTTTGATGATTAATTGAAGCATGCTTTAGACTGATGCATATTTAGTTATTATAATGTGATAATTTTATCTTGTTATACAAACTGCTCCCTTTGGGAACATGATTTAACACTGCAAACACTCCGTGTTTATTGCATTGTTCATTATGAAAAATACACAGGCTAAAAACCACAAGGAGATGTATCTGAACAGTATCTGTGCGGCGGGTGCAGGGAGTGCTTCTTCCACGTGTACTGACACAACCCAGGGGCAGAAAAACACAGTATTGGAACTCCCACCATAGCTCCACCTGTGCGTTGTCGAGAACTCAGAAAAGCAGAGGCTGGAAATTCAGATCTTGTACTGCATGTGGAAGGAGTATGTCTTTCTATTATCTGGTGTAATTATGGAAGACAGCGGTGCGGATGTTCTGCTGAAAACTCTCCTGTTACTATTCAGTTGTCTCTGTGCCAGCTCCTCTTTGTCTTACCTGTACGAGTACCCACGCGACCTGTCGTAAGCGTGACAGACTCGGGAACACGCTCAGCACGCCGCAAGAGCAGGTCGTAAAGTCGCAAGCCCAGATGGAGAAAAAAATACAGTTGCTAAAATATATTTTCGTTCACCTCGAAACGATTCGTACCAGGACTTGGCAAATGTTATTTTTGTACTTTACAAACATGTGTCAGGTTAGCTGTGTGAGTCCTGAAAGTGATGGTGGATGATCTTCATAAGAAGAGCTGCTCCGGCGAGAGCTCACATGATGGACGTAGGCACGCTGTCAGGATGAGCTCATGTTACTCAAGCGGATATGCTAAGCTAGACTGCCAGCCAAAGTTTGTCGGTGAGCAAAGGAGAATGTTGCCGATGTAGTATACCGATGTAATTCCTGTGGAGAAGCTTTTTTAGTGCAGACCTAATCAGAAAAAGATTAGAATAAAGATTCAAGACAAATAAGTATTCTCAAACTACTGGATTTTAACTTCCCTGCTTGCTTGTCGCAGTAGGTTCTGCTTGCTGAGTGCTCTAGGGATGCAGATTTGATACATTTTCCTGAAAGGAAGACTAGAGTCTGGTAAAGTGATTTTTAAAGAGTTTGGCCTTACCAAACAAGGGTCGGTGAAAAAGTGAGAGGAATCTTATCTTGAATGGAAGATTTGACTTACTGGTTTTGGATTATTCCAGTTTGCGTTTAGCGAAAGACGGTGATTAAAGCACCAGCCTTTGGCATTCCGTATTTCACACAATCTTTTTTTTTTTTTTTTTTAACTCGTTGCTTCCCACTGCTGTGGATTGTAATGGCAGAAATACAGGGACTAGTACGTTTCCGTTAACGCTGCAGCCCTCTTTTTTCAGACACTAAGCTTAAAACACAGTAATGAAACATCCCTATTAGTTATTTTCACAACTTCTGCTCAGATCTCTCCTGCAACCAGTGTCAAGAAGGAAAGCACATGATCAGGTTTAGACCTTTATCATTGTCCTCAGCTGCCATCCATACCCATGAGCCATAGGGCATGGCTTTGGTCCTTTTCTCTGCCATTCTTAGCTTCACTTGAAGCTAAAAGAAAGGGACTGGTTTTAAAGCAAGTAGTCCTCCCGCTGGGCTGCACAGGGCTCTTGGTGGTGGTCCATTGGGAATTAGTCACGTGATATTGGATGTTTTCTTTTTTCACCTGATGAATTGCATTGCAAGAAGTTAGAGGTGCACCAAAAATTTACTTGGGCACACCTACACCTGAGGGAGCAGGGGTGACTTAAAAGCGACATCTTAGTGTACTGTTCCAGGCAGCGCATGCTCTGAAGTGCTGTTGTTTCCTGGCTGCTTTATGTGGCCATTCTCAGCTAATCTTTTTGTAGCTGCGTTTCTGACTCTTTTAAATGGAAGAGGCAGCTAGTTTTGTTATTACTGTTACTATTAAAAGGACTATATTGTTTGTGACTGTTCTTTGATGACTGGGGGAAAAGGGAGTAGAAAAGAGAAATAATTCGAGTTCTCTGTATTTAGGTAGACTCTCTCCCTTCCTTCCTTCCTTCTTTCAAAATGAGCGTTTTGATTGATACTGATGATGCCTTCTGGATATTAGCTATCTCTTCCTGGAGATGCAGACAGCAGCTGCAAGTAGTTTGTCGACCATTCTCTGCTGTTTTATTGACTATCAGATCCATGGACCACAGGTGAAGCAGTGCTACTTCAGAGGATTCCCTGTGAGGTGGTGGTGAAGTACTGTTGGTCAGGGCATGGGAAGACAACAGCTTCACAGAGAAGGTGACTCTCTCTTGCCTCTCCTTTTCGTATCAGGGACTTAGAGGAAGTCTTTGGCAGAAGGAGATGGATTAAGCCTTGCTGTCCTGCATAACCTCCTGTAGAGACGTGTGGAGTGCAACTTTTCCGTGTGTGGTGGGTTGACCCTGGTTGGAGCCCAGGTGCCCACCAAAGCTGCTCTATCACTCCCTCTCTTCAACTGGACAGGGGAGAAGAAGCATAACAAAAGGCTTGTGGGAGAGATTACTTACCACTTACCATCATGGGCAAAACAGACCAAACTTAGAGAAAAAAATAATACAATTTATTACCAAGCAAAACAGAGTAGAGCAATGAGAAATAAACCCAAATCTTAAAACACCTCCCCCCACCCTTCCCTTCATCCTGGGCTTAACTTCACTCCCGATTTCTACCTGCTCCCCGCCCCCAGCAGCACAGGGGACAGGGAATGGGGGTTACGGACTCCTCACACTCTTTCCCTGCTCCAGTATGGAGTCCCTCTCACGGAAGACAGTCCACCAGCAACTTCTCCAACATGAGTCCTTCCCACAGACTACAGTCCTTCACAAACTGTTCCCATGGGTCTCTCCCACGGGGTGCAGACCTTCAGGAACAGAC
>VWZZ01008485.1:19797-63282 GCA_013399095.1 Psophia crepitans
GCAGACCTTCAGGAACAGACTGCTCCAGTGTGAGTCCCCCATGGGGTCACAAAGTCTTGCCAGCAAACCTGCTCCAGCATGGGCTCCTCTCTCCACGGGGCCACAGGTCCTGCCAGGAGCTTCCTCCAGTGTGGGCTTCCCACGGTGTCCACGGCCTTCATCAGGTGTCTCCACCTGCTTTGGTGTGGGGTCCTCCACGGGTTGCAGGTGAAATATCTCCTCCCCATCATCCCTCCTCCATGGGCTGCAGGGGGACAGCCTGCCTCACCATGGTCTGCACCACAGCCTGCAGGGGAATCTGGCACCTACAATGTCTCCTCCCCCTCCTTCTGCACTGACCTTGGTGTCTGTGGAGTTTTTCACACCATCTCATTCCTCTCTCTGGCTGCAAAAGTTCTGCGGTTGGTTTTGCTTTTTTTCATTCTTCAATATGTTATCACAGAGGCGCTACCAGTGTTGTTGATTTGCTCGGCCTTGGCCAGCGGTGGGTCTATCTTGGAGCCAGCTGGCATTGGCTCTATCAGACAAGGGGGAAGCTTCAAGCAGCTTTTTGCAGAAGCCACCACTGTGTCGTGTCCCATTCCGCCCCCCCACCCCCAAAACCTTGCCACGCAAATGCAATATACCATGTTGGAATACACCAGTTGTTGCTGCTGTTGGAATGGTGTGTAATTGAAAATGGACAATTGTGTGGTCTTTCTCATCACCCATATGGGTGTCAGTGGACAGGGAACTGAATGGCAGCTGCGGTACTTCCCTGATAAAGTCACGCATGAAAGCCCCTAAGCATCTCAGTGGTGGAGCTCTTTGCTGCTTCTTAAAAACTCTGTCCCAGACGAGCCGACCTGCTGCAAAAAGAGGTATTCCAGCACCTACTTCTACTTTTTCTTCTCTGTTCTGGAGAGACCCCACCTGGAGCACTGCATCCAGCTCTGGGGTCCCCAGTACGAAAAAGACATGGACCGATTAGAGAGAGTCCAGAGGAGGGCCATGAAGATGATCAAGGGGCTGGAGCACCTCTCCTGTGAGGACAGGCTGAGACAGTTGGGGTTGTTCAGCCTGGAGAAGAGAAGGCTCCAGGAAGACCTTATAGCGACCTTCTAGTACCTAAAGGAGCCTGCAGGAAAGACAAGGGCAGGGAGAGATAGGACAAGGGGCAATGGGTTTAAACTAAAAGAGGGGAAATATACATTAGATATTCGGAAGAAATTCTTCCCTGTGAGGGTGGTGAGGCACTGGAACAGGGTGCCCGGAGAAGCTGTGGAGGCCCCATCCCTGGCAGTGTTCAAGGCCAGGTTGGATGGGGCTTTGGGCAACCTGGTCTAGTGGAGGGTGTCCCTGCCCATGACAGGGGCGTTGGAACTAGATGATCTTTGAGGTCCCTTCCAACCCAAACCATTCTGTGATTGTATGGTTCCATGATTCTATACTTTGCCAGTGAGTTCTCTTTCAGCTCTGTAATTTTCTTTTCTTCATCTAGTACAGTTACTCTCACCAGAAATGAAGGCTATTACAAAGGTGTCAGTGGTAAATCTTCCATTTTCCAGGGACAGAATACTTCTTATCAGTAGACGAATATACGTTGCTGTTATCTGAAACAAGAGGTTGCTCCCTGTTTCCTTTGGTTCACAGGATCTTCTGTTGTCCTGATACATTCAAAGGCGCAAGTTCAGTCTGTAAGGAATTGGTTTATTGTGGTGCAAAGTAGCTGAATCAGGACACCTATGTTAAGGCTTAGTAGTTTAAATGGCTCAGAATAAAAATGGTGGGAAGAGCTCTTGGGTTGTGCTGGAGTAGTTAGCGCCCTGGCCAAGACTGGTCTGGAGAGAAGGCTGTGACAGCACGATGCACCACCACCATGGCAGCACCCTGCCTGCGCTCCTGTGCGTCTGGCTGAGATTCCAGCCAGCTCAAGGGCAGGCTTCTTGGTCCTATAGATGGCCAGTGATAATTCTGGGCAAATTGTTCTGATTTCCCTTGATGTTCAGTATATGAAAGCATTTATAATATGGGCAAATCCCACTCTAAAGGGTGAGTGATAAAATATATTAAACACAAATCTATGTTATAACTTAGCCTTAAATATAGGTTTAAAGGTAGACAGTTTGATTAAAACTGAAAGGTCATTATTTTACATTGTACAATTTTATTTGTGGCTATAAATCATAACACAATTTGTAGAAGGAAAAAAGTTATTAAACTGGCAGTATTTATTCCGTTAAGGTGAATAAAATGCAGCACGTAGTTCTGAGTTATGATAGCTGGGGAAAGGAGCCAAATCACTCTGCTAAAAATTAGTTTGCCAATAATTTTACAGAACGATGACAGCGTAGCTTCAAAAACAAATCCTTTATAGGGAAATGGGATGGCTGCATGACAGACTCTCTGAGCTATGAATTCTCCACAGCTCATGGACCAGGAACTGCTTTCACAATTAGTCTTGAGGGATTTTTATTTTTTTTCCCAGAAGTTAGACAATGGCTGCTGTCTGTAACTGAAAGGTCACACTGTATCATGGACTGGACATAAGAACTGAAGGAATTCGAGTTTTAAGTCAGAAAGATTCCTGCTAACTTACTGTCTTGATCTGCTTAGGAGGCTTAACTGTTCACTGCCCCCATCTGAGATGTTGGGGTGGGAGTAATGGCCACACAAGGATATCACTAGCACTCTAGTAATAAGCCCAGGTTTTTTTTTACACGGCAGAAGGCATGCATGCCACATTTGTAACACACGTTAGAAGGAGCTTGAAAGAGACTCAGGAACTCTGTCTGAATTAAAATTTGACCTATGAGCATAAAAACTGGAAAGTAACCCGACAGACTTTTCCACAGCGCTGCATCTCCCTTCTTGCTCGAGTCCGTGTTTCTGTGACTGCTACATTCACAGGAAAGCTCCCCGTTTTGTGCGCTTGTCATTATTTCGAAACAACACTGAGAAAGGGGCGTTTCATGTTCCTTCTTATTTGGAAGAGGGCTCTTGTTAGAGAGCTGCCTTGGTGCAGTACCTTCTGGGTGTGTTTTATCACCAGCTTGCTGAGCAGAACATCTCAGGGGCTCCCTACAATGGACTGTAAGTAAGAACAAAGCAGCAATACTCATCAAGCCTCTAATCCTGGTTACTCGTTTAGTAAAGAGTTGTGCGCTCTTAAACATGCTAAAAAGCTGTCCAGGTTTCCAGAGCTTTTCAGCAATGCACCATTTTTTAAACTAATAATCTTTTCCAGCCATCTTAGAAGCTTTGCCAGTTTGCTGAGCCTGGCTGGCAGAGGTCACTGGCTGCCTGAGGATGAAGCTGGTGATCACAGGCATGCATAGTTCTGCTCTCAGACAGTGAGGATTTAGAAATAAGATGAGCCGGTGCTGGTTGTATCTAAGAGTAAGTGTGCAGATGTCTGAGGAAGGTGTTTTCATCTTGTGTAAACATTGTTCTTATATTTTTGTTGTAGAAGATGATGTGTCAAATGTACAAATAATGTGTGCCTGGTGCCAGAAAGTTGGAATCAAGCGCTATTCCCTGAGTATGGGAAGTGAAGTGAAATGCTTCTGCAGCGAGAAGTGCTTTGCAGCTTGCCGAAGAGCATATTTCAAGAGAAACAAGGTAAGAGAAAATAAGGAAAGATGTAACCTACGTAGACATAGCTTTAATCAAGCCCAGCCTGGGTCTCATTTAGCATCTAATAGAAGCTCTTTTCTTTTGTTTTCTCTGTTTCACCTAGTCCCTCCACTTTCCATCTGTATTGTCTGTTGGACTGTCAGCCCTTTACTAACCCTGTTTCTTTCAGTTTCCTTCAGCTCGATGCTTGGGTTTTGGGAGAGTCAGGGAATTCAAATACTGCTAAGCAGTAACATAAGAGTCCCAATTTGGCCATAGGCTCTCAGGATGCTTGCTGCATATGCACAGCCAAGAGCAGGAATCATGAAAATAGAGTCGAGGAGGGTTGTGTATGACAGTCTCCCTAAGTCCCATGGCTTTGGGATCATGGCTAGTGCGTAAATGCTTTTAGGGCCTAAGTCTGGGTCCCGGCATGATAGTGGACATCTTTCACTGCTGCTAGTGAGCTCCAGTTTCAGTCTTTTAAAGTGTATCATTACTAATAAATTATCATTGCTGCAAAATTCAGAGACTATACAGGTTTTGGGTCGGGATAAGCAATGTTAGAACATCTAGAGTAGCATGAAAACCCCTCCTACTCAATTTAAATTTAACTCTGTCTAAAATTAGAATGCAATCCTAATACTGAATGTCTACAAAAATTGCTGTAATCATTGAAGTACAGGGCCTGAAAATGCCCCCTAGGTTACTTCAGCAGCTGTTTCTGCAGCACAGTGTGTGATACGTCATTTAAAGAAAAGTAACAAAGGAACACTCCAGCATTTTTAGTTGATTAAAAAGTAAGAGTGTCCGTTTGGTGCTTAATAGTGTGAGTATTTGGGTGACCTTTATTGTCTTAGAAATATTTGTTATTCATAAAACCCATTACATTTTGGTTTTCTAAATGTTGCTGTTTTCCCACATGCTACAGAACATTCAAAGCCTGTCAAGTTCAAACTGAATTCAGGTCTCTAAATCGAGTCTTTCACATCTGTGGTAATAACAAATAAGTGCATATGGATCCTAGATTCAGGATGCAACGTTATAGTAAATTACCCTCCTTTAGAAATTTGGGTCACATCATCCTGCCAAAAAAAAAAAAAAAANCGAAGAATTACGTTGCAAAAATCAGTAGAGTGGAATTTCAGTGGCAGTCTTGGAGAATCAAGCTCATAATGTCTACTGAAGCAGACAGGCAAGTTAACGTCACATGAGTCTTCTGCGAGGAGTGGTGTTTACATCCTTTTTATCTGGAAAAAGTATAGTGGAAGGAAAGACATGCTCCTTAGATGCTCATCATTTGAAAACAAGTTCTCTTGCGGGTATGTGTATGTGCACCCACACATGTTTATGCACGTGCAGTTCAACGTGCTTTACGATGTGTGAGACACTCTGGGGTGACAGGATCCAGTTCACTATCAGCTGATGCTCCCATGACTTCCAGTCACAAGTGTACGCAAATGGGTAAGATAGTTCATAGTAATGGAGGCATTGTCAGTGATCCTAGTTAGGTGGTCCTGTGTGTCCAGTACCGATAAGTACCCAGTAATTTGGGAAACCTTGGGGAGGCAGATGAAAGAACAACCAGTTCACGGTGGATTCTCCATCTACAGCTTAGATCCTGAAATAGGAAGTTTAGATCCTCCACTAAATGAAAATAAATACATGTTAACATCATGCATAGGTGTACTTCAACCTTCCACTAACCCATGAGCAGTAGGATTCAGTAATATTTTATGGCCATGAATTCAGTCAGTCAGGCAATATATATAAAATTCCCTTCTTAGCTGACTTACAATTTATTACCTTATGTTTTTTTTGGAGGCCTCCTTATCCTTGTATTATGGGAAAGGATGAATTAAAGCATCTCATTCCCTCTGGTTCCCTTTCCTACACCTCTGTTAACTTCTGGAAGCTAAAGGATGCTGAATATTTCCGTACAGAAAGCGCTCTGTATTCATTATTTTGTGTCTAAATAACAATAGGTGTTCCTAATCTTTTCACATACCATCATATCCGAATGAAACATCCTATTCTTCACTAAAGAGGTTGCAAATTAACAAAATATCATATGGGAGGACTTGTCAAAACACAGCAAGATAACACATACTTGATAATGTGTTGGTTGCCACCTTGGCTCTGCTTCAAAGCTAAGCTGGCGAGTCAAATTTTCTTCCTCTTTGCACCTGTGGAACCTGGAATTGCACAGGATCTGACCCAGCAGGGGAAATCTGGGGCTGCCCCTCGCCTGTGTATTTATGGCATTAGATGATCCAAGGACAGAATATTTAGGAAATGTTACCATCAAATTAAGACAGGCACAGTAGAATTCAGCAGACCCTCATGCTTCTTACTTTGTACTTCACCTGGTAGAAATAGAGTGGAGTCTTGAGGAACAAGATCAAAGAAAAAGGCTGCAATAGTTTCAGGTTTAACCACTGACCTTTAATCTGTTATTACTAGTCCAACAGCGTACCTGTCCTCTCCATGAGTCTAACGCGTATTTATGTGTTTGAGAAGTTGTGCCACTCTACACTTTCTCGCTTTTCAAACAGAGAAGTGAAGTAGTCACGTTTCACCTGCCTCATGTGTGTTTTAAACCGTGGATCTCCACAACAATATAGTGTTGTATTACATTAAATATGTACAGCTGCTGCATTTCTGGGAGCTGATAGGACTTTGTGGTCACTTCATTTAAGGCTTGAATTTCCTAATGGATCGTGTTAAGCAGTCTTCCCTCCCCCCCTAGATAAGAAGTGCTGCAATAAGCACTTGCTTAAAATGGTAGGGCTGTTCAAACAGTAAGGAGTAAGTCATCGCTGATGTCTCAGAATGGCCCTAAGTAATGCTGCAAATTATCCATCCCTGAATGCCAATTGCTGTCTTCAGAATTAGGATTTTTGTTGTTGTATTAATATCAAAATCCTCTCCCATACACCGGACAAATGCATGCTGAAGCGATGCATGCTCACAAATCCCAGCTGGGAGAAGGTTTGGCATGAGACCACCTTGAAGTGCTCCCAAACAGCAACAAAACTGCTTCAAAATGCCACAGGTTAGGTGGGCACTAACTGCTCCCAACCCCTAACTCTGTCCCAGCCCTCTGCTGCGGTAGGCTTAGCAGGAGCGGAGTGGTTGAACCCAAGCAGTTTAGTCGGAGGTGCACATCAGTCCTTCCTGCCTTTTGTCTGTCTGTGCTCCAGCTGTGCCCCTGCACCCTCTGCATCCATACCTAGCCAGGCTTGTCAGGGACCTTCACGGCTGGGACGGGGAAGTTTTAAGGAAAGAGTTGCACGATTTTAAGGTTCTTTTCTCATACAGAATGCAAATTTTGCCCCAGCTATCCTGCAGTCTTGACCATTTACATTTATCTATATTAGCAACCATGCCTTGCAAGAATAGAAATACATATATTTTGAAATTAAATGAGCTTCCCCACAAAGCGTAATTTTATCTAAATTACTAGAAATAAATGAAGGAAAAATTGGGGGGTTTACCCCTTCAGGCAAAGAGTGAAGTGTTTAGACTATATCCGATTTAGAAAAAAACCTAAAAATACCACACCCAGCCCCAAATAAAAATAACCCAAATCTTCATTCCTGATCCTGTTTGGTCTAGTACGCATAGTCAAATACACATAATGAACCAGTGTATAATGATAACCTGTTGTGCATAATAATACTAATTAAAAGGAAGTGTTGCTGGAAAAGGGAGCGTTTCGTACTAATGTTTGTAACTGAAGCTTTAAGATTTGGAGCTGTTCCGATGCTCCGTTCCTTAGAGATTTAATTTTATAGGCCAACTAATATAAAGTTAAGTACCAAAGAGGCACATAAGGGCAAAAAGCACTAGACCACCAAGTTTCAGAATATTAAATTTAAAGGGAACGATTGGATTCATAATTGGATCCAGTGAGTTTGAAGCCTGAAAAGATGAATTTTGAAATTAAGTTTATTGACTCAGTGGGTCAGAAAACAAATTTATTATGACCCAATAGCCAAACCTAGAATGAGGACTGCATTCACAGAGGTTATAGGCTCTCTACACAGATCTATCAAAGGATAATTTGCTTGATTTGACTAAGACATCGGAGACGAAGTGACTACAAGGTTGTCAGCCGGTGTTTTATACTTGACCTTGTTCCTGTTTCACACTGCCTCCCAATCAGGAAGAAAAAATGATAGATGTTTTTGTTTACAGTGCAGTCAAATTTCATTTATACTAATAAACAAAAAGGCATCAATCAAAAAGTAAAAGTAAACAGATGTTTAGCAACACGAAGAAGTAAACGATGGTGGTTCTTTTCTCCCCATACAGGACAGTGATGGGCAGCACCGTGTGCGAGTTGGGAGCATGGACAGGCAGTGTGTTTTATGCTCTTTTATCTCATCTGTGTAGCAAGAATGAATGTGAACAATCAAATGAAATGGGGCTGTAAAAAGTTGAGCACCTTTATTTTTGGACTTGATGATCCTAGAGGTCTTTTCCAACCGTGAACATAATATGATTCTATGATTTAGTCCTGACTTCCGTTGCATTAGAGAATTCCTTACATTTACAAATTATTTTTAAAGACAATAAAATGCACGCAACATCAGTACTCCTTAGTATGCCTTCGTACTCCTGCCTGAATAGTTTTTTGGTTAATTAATGTATATCACTGTGTGATTAATATGGACATGTATATATAAACACATACTTAAACCTGGGAGTAAACAGAAGCTATCATTCGCCCAAATTATTACCAAGGGTTGTCAGAGAAAGTTCTCTTGATTTCAAGCTTAATTGTGCAGCCTAACAGCGCATAAGAAGCATTTAACAATCTCCTTGTTAAGTCAATGAGTAACGGCAAAAAAAGTGTTACTTTCTTCGCTTTCTTATGCACCTGCAAAATTTAATTTGTAAAATGATCATCATTCATGGAAATTTGGAAAATTGCTTCAAGCAACTTGATGCAAAGAATGTCCCTGACAAAAAAAAAAAAAAAAAGGAGAGAAAGCTTAGCTGTTACATCTTCCTTGAGAGTCCCTTTCCATAATAAGTTTTGAAACACATGAGGCTCTGAATTGAAATCTTGTTGCTCCTAGAATTTTAACATCCATTAATGAGGTATTCCGAAAGGCCAATGTAGAGCAGGTTTCCTACCTGGTTTGCATGAAATCATCCATATTTGGTTCTGCGGAGCTGTAGATAAGTGGGATTTCATAAATTGTTCACAAAGTTGGTGCTTCTGCTGTGGGTTTGGGTAGAATGTGCATGTGTGTGTTTATGTGTGCTTACGTGTGCCCGCATCTGCGTGTGTGCATATGCATATTTGCCACAGAAACCATTTAATGAGATTCCTCGCTGATACTTGAAGGTAGAAGGGGAAAAGACGCCAAGCATCTCCATAGCTATGATTGCTATGTTGAGATATAAATGAGTGCTGATGAGTGAATGCAGATGAGACGCTGAGTCAGCAGAGGAAGTAGTTCAAATGTGGGGCACAGTCGCAAACTTTGAGAAGCTATCTGGAGAAGGAAAGGGAAGGAAAATATCCTCCCTCAGAAGATGTTTTTAAAGTTTGTGAAAGGGAGAAGACCGCAGACAGCGACCAAGAACCTGGAACATATACTGAGATACAAAGCAAATCCTGAACTGTGAAAGAGATGGGTGGCATCAGTCGGAAAGGAGAAGAGTTGGCATCATTGTCTCACCATCAGTGGGCCCTTTTACTTGCTGGACACTAAACCCAGAAATCTCATAAAACTCCTTCCCTAAACCAGAGCTAGGATTTTCATGATTAGAAGAGGCAAAAGAAATACCAAATTAACCTACTGAGACCATCAGTCAGAATATCTCACTGCTCACCCACAGCAAAGCAAAATGTATTGACATTGCTAACGATGAAATGCATCAGCACCTGACTGATGCCACCGATGACTGAGTGAAAGGCTCTGGCAAACTCAGCGTGCTTGTCAATTTACAAACTCAATGGACATTTTACTGTCCATCTGCTGCCATTTAATACTATAAATTTGAATCAAATTCCCATTGTCTGAATTACTAGCAGGTATCCAATCCAATTAAAAGGCGTGTTCACTTTTAATTTTAACCACCATGTCACATTACATCGTCGTGTTGCATTCTGGCTACTTTGGTAATATCAAGATGAATATGCTGATTACAGCTTGAGAATCTGCTGCCTCTTGGGCAGCAGGCGTTTGATAAAAACAAAGCGACCAGTTTACACACGGTGTCCTCACGTCAGTTCTGGACAGCTTCAGCGACTGCAGCTCTCCTTCTTGCCAGAAGTAGGTTTTGTTTACGGACAGATGTTACAATGAAACATCACTAATTGCATTAGGACTTGACTAGAAATGCTTTTAAGAGTTTTCTGCACTAGGTGTATGCAGTTTAGACCAATGATTTGGATTTAAATAGATGTTATGACACCTTGATATTGGAGATGTGGAAGAAGTTGTTGCCTGCCAGAGTGACTGAGGAAGAAAGGTGGCTAATAGCTATTTTTCTGGAGGCTACTAAGGTGCTTTACTGAAATCTTAATTCACTTAGGATGAATTTTTGAAGGGTGAGGGGAGATACTAGGAGAACAACAGACATTTTGCTCTGGTGAAAAGTTCGGCAAGATAGAATTCATGATCTTTACCCAGAACATTTTTACATCACCAAGGGATTTTTGATTAAGGAGTTCAGATGCATAACAATGATGCATTCAGAAAATGAGCAGATATAATGCACATGACTGCTTACTTTACCTCTGAACCCCTTTGGCTCCTACCTATATGAGGTAGGCAATCGCTCAAAAAAATACTGCTCTCCCCCATGTTCCATGTGTTGGTTCAGGTTACGTTAGATTAGCCCACGTTGCCTTGGCCTCGTATGAACCTAGGCACCTTCCATCTTTATTTCTGTGTGATCAACACAGAATGAGCATGGAGAACAGTCTTTATTCTGACAAAAGCTCAGGGTAGATCTCCAAAGTGAATCTAATTTGCACAGATTATATTTGGTGCCACTTTTCCCTTTTGTAACGAACACATCAATCATTAATACTAATACGAGCTGGGCAAATAATGAAATGCATATTAAATAATATGTTTGTTCAAAAATATCATGACATTTGAATAAATTATTGCCTTAATGCATCTGTTCACTTATCAGTCAGCTCATTAACTTAGGGAAATATTGAGAAAGGAGCTTGAGTGTTTTTTTCACTCTATATATTTTTATTTAAAAACCAAAATTAAGCAAATATGGTTTTCAAAAATATGTTTAGATTAGGAACAGTGTTGTGAACGACACCCCTTGTACGCACTCCTGGAAGGATGTATGGAATACTACAATTAGCCATGTAGTTTAATGGGGTGAAATTCTGCCCAGGCAGGGGACCATGGTGGGCAGCAGTAGAAAACCTGAGGGGCCCAGCTGGAGGTGGAAGGTCATTTCTAGTCCTGAAGTTTCTTGGGAGGACGCGTTGCTGTCATGCTTCGCTAGTGACAAAGTAATTTGTGCCGGTGAGGCGGCAGTTCATTGGAGTTGCAGCATTGCTTGTCAGCTGATGGTCTGTATTTAATTACTCTCTTACTCTTCCAAAGAGGTGACTTCCCTCTCCATCGCGCATAGAAATCTTGGGACAAATTCAAGAATGAAACTGAGTCAGACCAAGGGAGTAAATCACATCGTGTATCTTTTGGCCCCTTCTAGGCAGGAAAGCTCCATCCCTTCTAGGTTTGTTTGCAAACATTTGCTGGTTTATGGGAAGACCGAGGAAACCCTGACACACGTTAACCTTGAATCCAGCCTCATGAGTCTAAACGAGGCTGGGAGAGGCCAAATGGGTATCCCTTATAAGCTGCTGGAGGAACAGGAAAATCTACTATTGGGAAGTGTTTGTTAAAGTCAGCTTCTCACTGTCTATCAAGCCATGCTCCATGTGCAAGTGTTAAACTTGTTGGAAGAAGGAGGTGGGCTTTATAGGGCAAAAGTCTGAAAAATGTCAAATATCTTTCCTGTAGAAAATAATTTCTGCAATAATAAGAAACCATTTGGTGGCCAGCTAAGTTCAGTGACAGGCTGCTCTCTGTCAGAACCCCCAGCACTTACCGCTCCGCCATTTGAATTTAAATAGGGCTGAAAGTAAACGTATGCTGCAAGTTGTCAGCCTTGATGCAGTTTTGTATCTACAGTAAATGTATTCATCTGTTCAATAATTTTTAGAAATAGTCATAAAGTATCTGATGGTTTTGGGGGTAAGAGGGGGTGTGTGTGCGTGTGTGGCTTTGTATGGTTTTGGTTTAATCTAAGAAGCAGGAGGCCAGACTCTGCCTCCGTTGCACGGAGGGGCTGGTGGAAAGTGCTCAGGCAGGAGCTGTGGCTCCGTTGCTGTCCATTTGCTTTAAAAGCAGAGCAGAGCGTCTTTCTGGCTCCTATCCGGGCGTTGCGAAGGGAAGGATTTTCAGTGAGGTATGGTAGCCCAGCACAGCTTTGCTGAGGAGTGTGTGAGACCATCAAGGTCTCAGCTTCCCCATTGGCACTGGCCAGATACAGTCATTTTCCCCTTATTGCATAGATGGGCACAATGGTGCCGTGTCCCGTACGTCTGTGGCCCTTCCCTCCCCTGAAGTGTGGACTGTTAAATCAAAAGGGAGACATGTTGAGTTAGAAATCAAACAGCAACCCAGTCTCAATTAATCTTATTATTTTTAATTTAGCCCGCGGGCTTTCACAGTCGTGGTGCACAGTGCTACTAAATCAGGTGGGAGAGAGCTCTTAGATCTAAATATAAGATGGAACACTGACATTTAGATATTTATGAGGAGCTAGGTTTGAATAATTTCATGGTGTAGAAGTAATAATGGTCAACTTCGACCGTTCTCGAATGGTTCAGTCTCATGCCTCCATTTGCAGGAGCTATTTATCAATATTAGTGCCTTGATAAGGCAGCTGCCCACTGAGTTTCATCTAATGCCCAGAGAAGCTGTGGCTGCCCCCTCCCTGGCAGTGTTCAAGGCCAAGTTGGATGGGGCTTTGGGCAACCTGGTCTAGTGGAGGGTGTCCCTGCCCATGACAGGGGGGTTGAAACTAGTTGGTCTTTGAGGTCCCTTCCAACCCAAACCATTCTGTGATTCTGTGATTAAAAGAACAGGTGGTTGTACTCCTAACTTCCATGTTGGAAGATAGTAGCTTTATCCTGAAGAAAGGAAAGACCAGGAGCTCTGAAAGAAAAGGCTCTAAAATACCAAATAAAAGGGTTAACCAAGAAAAAGTTTAAAAAAAAAAAAGCAAAAAAAAAAAAAGCAAGCAGCATTGAATCACTCTGGAGGCTATTTAAGAACACCATATTAGATGCACAGATGGTACGTATACCTCTGAGCAAGGAAAAAGTAGAAAGGGGAGAGTAAATCTGGCATAGTTAAGTGGAGAAGTGCATAAGCTTAAGGGGACACTGTCAACTTGAAAATCACACTTTTATTGGAAAAATTGTTACCTACTACTGTTACAAACAACACCTATGATTATTGTAACTGAAAAATAAAACCAAAAAACCCCCTCTGCTTTTTGGTGTGCGTCCTTTGGGCGTGATCCAAACTCCATTGGTGTCAGATGGGTGATGTCCCATTGCCTGTAACGAGCTCCGGATCAGACCCTGTGCGTATTTCCCTCTACATCGTACACGGCCAGTTTCATTATTTCGCACACGATCTGTTTTCTGATTATTTATGTGGTTTTTCATGTGGCGAGAGAGGAAAAAAAAAGCTGTTTTTTTTCCAAATTAGGAGCGTGGTTGTTAAACTATGAAATGCCAACGTGGTCCCGGGCACACTTATACCAGGAATACCAAGTGTTTTGCATTTTCAAAGATAAAATTCATCCTTCAAAAAATTGGAAAATGCGATCGAATCAGTTATAAGCACAGGTCCCTGAGGTAAAGTGCAGGAGTAAAAGGACAAGGAAATCATCTACAAGGCACTGTAGAAAGTGTGGAAGAAGGGGCTCTGTAGGAAACAAAAAGCCACCTGTAAGACCCCGCACCCGTAGGCCGCCCAGCCGTGACTCTGGCCCCTTCTGAAAAAGCGGAAGAGCAGAAAAAATTAAATTTTCTGCATCCATCTTCATCGCAGAGGGTGATGAGGAAATTCCTGTTCCAAGGACACTTTTCACAGGAAATCAGTGTGTGTGGCCTTACAACAGAAATTGAAATCTCTTAGGAGGAAGTTATGGAGCAACTTCAGCAACTCGAGAGCAGTAAATCACCAGGAGCAGATGGTACTCAGCCGAGTGTTCCTAAGGAAATAAAAGTGTGAAGCAGCAGAGATATTGACAAGGATCTGCAATATATCATTAAAACCAGCAACTGTTCCTGAAAATTTGGAAGTCATTTGTATGGTGCTTTGGAAAAAAAAAAAAAGAGAGAGAGAAAGAAGGTTGCTTTCTTCTTGAGCATAGGAAATGAAGCTGAGAGTTTCCAAATAATTTTTATTTAATTTGCTTCATTGCAGAATAAAGTAACTTTCAATTATGCATGACCTGGCAGGTTGTAACATTGTAAAGAACAGCTGGGATATAATTTTTATACATAACAGCTTTTAGACAAAGATATTTAGGTGAACATAGTTTATTTGGACTCAGGATCATGTTTGCTGTATAAGGTTGTTTATTTTTGATGTGTTATTTGATGTCTATGGGTAGTTTGATGCCCTCCATGGAAACAATGAACTCATTTTGGCACAGCGGCGGACCTCAGTCCACATTTTCATATTAAGTTGGACATTTAAATAAGAAGCTGATTGCATTCCAAAGGACCCGAGTTTACTGCCAACGCAAAAATTACTTGATAATGCTGAGGAATGTTTTAATATGTGCTACAAAAGTTTTTAATTCAATTTGCTACAGAAAAATTAATTGTTTTTAGAAAAAAAGTTGAATTTTTCAACAGAAAGCAGATACTGAGACACACAAACCCACTCAACCAAATCCCCATTTTCTGCAGTCATACCATATGGGCAAGGAGTAACAGAGGAGTACAGAGGGTTTGCCAAGCAAATACAGCTAGTATGTACAAACACACAGAGAAATCAGCTGAGGGAGGGAAATTAGAAGTTCTAATGGGTTTGGAATTTAGTAAAGCACTTGAAATAGCATCTCATGAAATTTTACCCTCAGATTAATTCAAATTACTTTGAATATGAACACTGTCAAGTGGCCTGAAAACGGGCCCAAGGAATAAAGTAAAGCATGGTGATAAAAAGCAGCGTATCAGGTTGTGGATAGAGAAGTGCCAGGGGGACTTTCGTGAGGTTGGTCTTGTTTCATATTTCATTAATGATCTCCAGGAGAGAACAGAAAGCAAGTTCACAAACTCTGCAGATGGTACTAAACTAGGAGGAGCTGCAGATACCAGACAGGACAGAAAATAATTTTCTGGGGGAATTAGATATAATAAAAAAAAAACACAAACAAACAGCTAAATTACTTGCATTTTGACAAAGAGAAGTTAATCTGTCTAGGGGAGATCTACCCCACATCCTGAAACAAATATTTTAGTGGAATGAGTGAAGCTGGACAAGAGCTGGAGCTGAGGACAGGTAAGGATAGTAAGTTGGATGGTGCAGATGTAATGGTAGTTAAGTGGCCATAACTAGGGTCTGGAACATCGGGGTGTTGAGGAGGATAGTTGGGTGGTTGCTGAAATACGGGTAGAGCAAGGAGCAGCAAGAATTGAAGGGAGTTTGCGTGGGCAGGGTTAAGGGATTGGCAAAGTCAAAGATGATTTAGGGAATACGAAGGGGTTAAGCCTGTGGTGAAGGAGGAGAAGACTGGAAAGAAGTTCACCTTTTGCAATTTCAATGCATAATACTTCGATGTGTTAGCGCTTGGAACTGTGGCCTGAAACGAGCTGCTTTGCTTGGGACGGACTAAGCTGGAACGTGCAAACGCTGCTGGCACTGGCAGAGGGAATGCATACACCCTCTTCTGTGTATTTTCTGTCTCCGACTTCTGCAGAAATGAAAGGACAGCATACTCGAATGTAGCAGGCAGTATTACTTCCCAAATTTACACTGCCCATTTTTAGACTGAACTGTCACAAATAGTAGTTAAAGGCCTGAGCCACAAGCCACGGAAATAAACAGGAGCGCTCTGTCTGGAGTAGCAGTTGAACTGGGCCTTAAATTAAATATTGTAGTTGCAAAGGTTTGATAAAACTGATGATAATTAGAAAAATGTATAGCTAAGCCAAGTAAAAGAGCAACAGAAAGCAAGCCACATTCACCAGAGATATTGCCTGTCAGTGTAAGCCCCAGATGCATCTCATAACTGCGTGGATTATAGGATATTTTTCACTCCTTCCTTCAGGTGTTGGCTGTTGTCAGCTGCAGTTTGCCAGACGAGATGAACAAATGGGCTGATCACTATGGCGAGACCCATCTTCCTAATCAGAGCGGTTGCACTGGTGGCATAGCAAGCGTGAAGGGCTCCATGACACAATCCAAATCTAAATTGACGCGTCCCATTTGCTCGGCCAGATACATAACTGGCGTAAGCAGGCATAGCTTTATTAAAATCCATGGGGCTACTTACATCCGCTGTGGTTTTGGCCCAGTGTAGGAGTTGCAATAGCTCGGTTTAGTTCTCGCTGGGTCTGGAGAAGCAATAGGTTTGCTATAGTGTCACTGGAAAGTTTTTTTATTATTATCGTTAAAATCAAAATGTTTTGTCTCCCTTGCAATCATCCTCAAATCTTTCATAAAAATTTTCAACGCTCATGATGCAGTTATCAGTGTCACCACACTGTTCTTCTGAAGTATTATGGAAATGTCAGTATTTTATAATATTTACTGTTGATGTGAATATGGAAACCGTAGAAGACTTTTTATAAAAAAGATTGAAGCAATATGTGAGGTTGTGTTTGATCTCACTTAGTAAGGGCTATTTTTAAAGAAGTGTCATGTAGAACTCGTAATTCATTGTATCTGGACATTTCAGTATAAAATGTAATGTGTAGCAACTTCGCTCTGCCTGACTTTTCCAAAGAACACAGATAGAGATATTAGAGCATGTGGCATAGTTTCTAAGATGTTTCCTAAGATTGGTTTCCCAAAGACAGCTGATCGCACATGTGGTTATTTTGAGCTTTTTGTTTCTTCACCCCTGAACTTAGGTTTGAAAACTCAATATAAATTGCAGACCACTGGTTTCAAAACAAAGGAGGTATTTTGGTCCTGTGGATATTAGGGGCAACATTTCCACTGATGTCAATAGGATGAGAATTGAATCCCATGCTGCAAGCCAGTGGTGGCATTTCAACAGGAAAAATGGGGAACTAGATACTTGTCTGTGTACTTTGTGATCTACAACTAGCACTTTTTGCTGATAAAGCTGCATAAGGTATTTTAAATTTAATCTAATTTTTATTAAACAAACCAAAGCCCAGGTCTGCCCCACCTAGGCCGGATAGCTCTTTATTCCCCAGTAGCCCAGGGCAGGGAGGTAATGCACGTTTTTCCTCCTTCACCATTCTGCCTTATCCTTTCCCTTGCTTCATTAAGTGGAATGTTTCTAGCCTTCGCAATGCAGCTACCCAACTTTTAACCTCTCTCTGACTATGTCTTCCTACATTTCCTAACCTGTTTCTGCATTTCCACTGGCGAGGTTAGGAAAAGGTCTGGCATTTACTGCTCTGTGTTGTGTTCTGTATTTGTGGCATGTCTTGTGTTGTCTTATGGATGTTTTCTTAGGTTGTTTTTTTTGGTGAAAGGTACCGAGGAGATTCTCGGTTGTTTTTTCTCTGTGCCCTTAACAGGGTTTAACTTACCACCCCATTAAACGGCAATTTCTGTACATGCAATTGTGATTACTGGAATGTAGGTTGCTATTATTAATCATCTTTCCATTCGCACTGTTGCATTAATCATGTGAGGAGACGCGGGTGTAAGTTTGGATCCAGCAGGACGACAACTTCTTGTTCGCGGTGATCCGAAATTCAACCCGCGAAGCAGGGAATGACTTTTACAAGTCATTTTTGTGTTTGCCAATCTTGAAGGCGGCTCTGTGCCATTTTGCAGTACTCCATGCTAATTGTGACCCGTGTGGATTTAGGGATTTCATGAATAATGCAAGAGATGCAGGAGCAGTTGGAAAAAAAATACAGTTTCGCACGTTGTTTGTGTCAGGGCTCGGTAATGGATTTACCCTCCAACGCAGCCACCGCTAAGAAGACATTCTGGTTTCCGGGGCCTCACACTGCGCACGCAGGAGTCGTTTCAGTTTTGCACGCGCGGCTCTCTAGCTGCCCTCCCTTTGTTTCCACAGGGCGCGTGCTCTGCTGCGTACATGTGCCTTCGCGTATTCCTACAGGAAATCTACTTTCACGCCCAAGAGGAAGAAAGTCTAGCACGTTTTCTGCAAATAAGCGTATTCCTTCGGGAAGCGTGCTTGCGGAGGAGCAGAGAGGACGGTACAGCTGTAAACATTCTGCTCGGAGATAATCAGCGCCCCAGCAGGAGCACCTTCCCCGCACAGCTGTACAATTCCCTTTGCTCTCTAGAAGGCACTGCACCCTACGTGCAGTTTCCAAGCTACATTTAACACAATTGCCCATCAGCACTTAGGAAGCAGTTACCACAGAAACCCAGCAGAGACCAATTAGTCACATGATTAAATTAATTAAAATAACCCAGGGTATCTGCCATCTTGCTTCTTTCTGCTGCACATAGCGCGTGACCCGGGCGGAGCTGTAATTGGGTAGCATTATTGTGCCTTTTAATCCTAGCATCATCTTCACACTGTACTGGAGGTGGTCTTTGATTTTTCCTTTTCCACCCGTCTGTGTAAATCCCATCCCAGAGATCCGCGTTATTCCCTCGCCGCAGAGATGCATTATGCCTTCTCTGGAGATCTGTGTTATTGCACAAAAACATTCTCCAGCCCCCTCAATAAGCCAAGAAGTATCAAATTTACAAAACATCAGATTTAACAACAGTGAGATTTGTTATGTTCGGGATAAGAGGATTTGGAAACATTTTCAATTGCACAGCTAAGACTTTTGGAGGTCTTTAATGACAGCTCTAACAATACTTGCCAGAGAGAGCTCTGTAATATGTATTAGCACTTGACCTGAGAATTGTAAAGCAGTAAGAAAAGAGTGTATGTTGTGTCTTCATTTCCCAAGTAATACTGTTATTGCAGTGGGGCGCGTTTAAGTGGAACAAGCTGTCTGCCTTGTAAGACTGCTTCCTGGGAAAGGCAGGCCGTTCGGTTTCCTCGCTCGTTTTTAAAACCTAGAAATGCACAGTCATATTCTAACTTAGTAAATCAGTCCTTTGTCCTTGGTCCTTTGCCCGCCCTGATAATGGCATCCCCTGAATATCCACGTCAGCGAGGGTTTTCTTCTGTACTGTCAGTGTCATACTTCTGCATGCACACACATCATCCCTACCTGAAATGGCATAAAACAGGGAACATTGCAATTCCCATCTCATCAAAGATTTGCAGGTGACTGCTCTGAAGTTACCTTGATCCATGGCACCAAAGGAAGAAGTAAAAAAAAATTTAATACTATTTCTGGCCCCAGAGTACAGAGCAGCTTGCCTCTCCAAAGCAGATTCCATACAAACAGACTTGACAAAATAGCATGCATAAATTACACGGCTCTGGTGCATTAATTCGTGCCGAACAGAGCAAGTGGCAACAACACTACATCTACAATGGATGGGTATAAGATGGAAGAAGTGAAGTCTGTGGGTTAATGTATAAATAATCAACTGTTACAGAATTTGCAAATATTGTGGAAGAAAGCTAGCAGGTTTTGCGCGTGCTGCATTGCTCAAACGCCGTGCACAAACACATTTGAGAGGCTTAACTGGCTCTGACTGGCCCGTCAGGAAGGATGTACATGTTTGGCAGTGCTGAGGCACAGATGCTCCCATATGAGATAGGGTCTAGTCGTGAAACGAGGTCTCTGTCCGCCAGAGTCATGTCAGTGACATAAGTGAATTGTCATGGGCTGCTGTACTGTGTGTAATACCCGCTGAAAAGTTGCTTCTCATGTAATGTTTGATCTTGCTATTTATGCAATAAGTGGCAATAAGAACACTGAGAAAAAAAATCTCCATGGGATCGCCCAGTTTTACAATGTAGTAGTCCCACAGAAATTGGTGGAATCACGTTTCTATAACAAGTGGAAAAAAATCTGGTCTGAAGACTGTAGATGCCGCGGCCACATGCTGTTGTTTCCAGAATTAAAAAAAAAAGTCCCATAAATACAGTCATGAAAAGGATCACGAGAAGGATGCTTTCTGCTTCATATTTGATGTGCTCTATCAACAAACCTGCCTACTAAGTTCTCAAAGCTTTGCTTCCTTTATAACTTAGAAAAAAAGGCATCTTTTTCAGACTAGAGCAATAAAAACTTCTGACTGCTGTTTCTTGACATGCTACATAAAATAGATGTGGCTGTAAGCAAAGGACAGGCTTTTCTGTAACAGCCAAAGAGACAGCAAAGGCTGAGGTGGCTGTGTTGGAGTTTCCAATGTAAATAGGAAGGGAGGGGTTTTGCTTTGATGTTCATGATACAAGTTTCTTGGTAGGGGTTTCTAGCTTTTCCCAGGGAACAGACAGGCCCCTCAGCTGAGCCTTATGGAGGAGCAAATGATGATGGAAATACGGGTCCCTCTCCCTGTCGTCCTTGGACTGGGATTCGTAAATGAGAGAGCAGGGACAGAAGTGGGTCAGTACATACCTCTGTGCCATATCTGCATTTGAGCGAGATGTGCTGACCTCTTACCGAAGCATGAGACAGAGCAGCCCTGTGGGCACTGTTCTCCTGGCTGGGCAGTGGGGGGTTCATAGGGACACTTCTGCAGTACGGTCACTGAGCTGCTGCTGGGATGGCCTCTCCGGGAGCACACAGATTAGAGGTAGGGATTACAGAGAAAGAGAAGTACTGGGGAGTAAAGAACATAATGTTTCAGTTGTGGAGGTCTTGGGCAGTGGGAGGTTTGCTAAGGACTTCAGCGGGATTCCAGGCTTCCTTTATAAAAAGGTGAATAAATTATATTTGCCCTCCTTGGAATGAGAAAAAGAGAGAATATAAAAGGAAACTTGATGAAGTGCAAGCAAGTTTGAAATAACTGTTGTGAATGAATGTTATAAACGCACATCATGCCAGAATAAATGAAAGCAAATCAAGATAGGAAAAGAATTTTGGTGGAGTATTTTCTGCTCACCACAATAGCCGAAGCAAAGAGTAAAGAGCCATATAATAATGATTTGATTTTCATAGGTGTTGTGAAGACCTCATCTCTCAGGAACTGTGATGGGGTTTACAGCTAGACATCCACGTCTGGGGAAGTCAGATTACCTTTGGCCTGTTCATAGGCAGGGTGAAGTCAATAGGAAGCCTGAGCTGAATGGGAGTGAAGTGATTGGCATTTGGCTTACGTGGTTTTAAACAGGAGGAATGGATAAAACATATATTTTTGAATCATTTATCTATGATTTTTTTGCATGGTAGAGGGCACATAAGGTAGTCTTCAGGCCTAAGTAAATAGTCTGATGTGTCACGTGAGAAAGAGTGCCAAAGAAAGAGAAATGCAGTGCCCCCTCAGCGTCAGGGAGAAGGTGATATAGGTGAGAGGATGATAATTTTGAAGGCTTCCTTTCTGCAAGAAGTCACTGCTTGTTAGTTCAGAAAGAGCTGGCGAACCTACAGCAGGATTCATCCATCCCTCATCTCTCCACTCATTTGTATTCCTAAAATGGCTCTGACATAGGAATACTTAGGGCAGAAATAACCTCCTGGAGGCCATCCAGGCATTTCCCTACACTGCAAGAGGGTTTGTTTAATCCTAGTCTATCCTCATGGCATTACGAGACAAAAGCATGTAATAAATAGTCGGAGAGACTGTAAGGAGGTACTCTCTCTTTTCATGTACGTCAATAGTTTTCCTCAACTCCTCGAAATCCAGAAAGTTTAACGGAATAAGTAGAAGTTCACAATTAACTTTCTCGGCTTGTATTGACTGTGTAGGCTATGCAGTTGAATTCTGGTCATTCTCATCAGTTCGTCTCGAGTGATTTTAATAGATTAACTATTTATTTTGAGACAGCTGTATTCACAAGTGGGCCATTGCTTTAGACAGGAAGGATGTTGCTGGTATTCTTGTTTAGAAAGTGTGTACATTTTTGGATAAATGTCAGGTGAGAATATCTGACTCAAAGGGAGGGGGACGTTCCCCAGTCAGCTGGGATATAGGAAGAGGAAGATCCGGGTGATTCCAGTTAAGACAGACAGAGCTTGTTCTGAGGAAATTTGGATAGGACACAGTTTCCAAAGCCATATCCTAGGTGGCTTGTGTTACCGTCCAGGCTTTCTGTAAACTGGAGAGGAGTCATTTTTGTTGTTGCCTGTTTCTCCAAAATTCCTCTTTCTGAAGTCTCAATGCTTTTTTACTTCCCCTGCAGCATTTCCATTAGTCTTGATTTCCTTTGCTTGTCCTTCTGTCCCTCCTGCCACCAGCTTCTGCTAATGCTCTGGACTCTTCCCATCTGTCGTACCTGCTCTCTGTCTGCCCTCCTGGATCCTGACATTTCCTCTATGCCACTGACACTTACTGTGAACTTCACAAGAAATCAGAAGAAAACTAATTCCATATGACTAAGACTTTTTTCCCTGAAGCACTGTGTTGTCTTTCAACGTGTATTTGTACATATCCCTTGTGTTAGGAAGCGATAGTGACTGTGTCCCTCTTGTTCCCCTGCCGTTGTTGGTAGATTCATAGTACGATGGCAATGGAACGTGGCTCTGCCTTGGGAGCTGACTGCCACCGCACATGGCAGTGGGGCAAATGCCATATAGGTAATGCTTTTATTTGCATGTTTCCAACAGTTTCTTAGTAGTTTTTCTTCACATTTCTGCAGCAAAAACTGGTCTCTGTGAGGAGCAGAGAGTGACTCTGGAAGAAGTTTTAGTTTATAGATGTGGTCTGTGGATTTCCATGCCCCTTCTGCTCTCCAGCTGTCCCCTCTGCTTCCCTCTGAGCACGTGTGCGGTTCCTTTTCCTTTCACAACTCTCTGGGGTCTGAATTCTGGCCGCTTTGAAAGTCAAAGGCAGAACTCAGGTGGCTTCAGAAGGGCCGGATTTTAGCCCAGCCGCTCTCACAGAGCAGCCGCCTGTCCCACATCGCGGGAGGGACGGCGTGCGTGGCTCTCTGCTGGGACGAGGCAGCCGTGTGGCAGGCTCCGGCAAGGGAGAGCACACCAGCGAGTGCCAGAGGAGAGGCTGAGGACGCTAAGCCAAAATATGTTGATGTTGTTGTCTCTGCCTTTCTGAGCTGCTTACAGCACCGCGTGCTGCTCTGTCAGTTCCACTCAAATTAAAAACCAGAGTGAAACATTCCTTTTTGTGCTTCTGAATGGGAAATCAGAGATAACTTAGATAGCTCATACGTATCTGAAGAGATAAGTGCGGCATTTTTTTCCCCTCTGTTGAAGAGTGTTGCAGAAAGAAACAGTTGTCAGGAACTATCTATAAGATGGTTCCCTTCTCCAGAGAGTTTATTACCCGTCATCTTTCATTACCCTAGGATATTTACAGGTAGCATATTCATTACCTTGAACATTCCCACATGCTTGTACGAGCACACAGCGTACAGATGCTAGGAGACAGGCTTCTTAGCGCCCAAAGACCGGGTATTCGCATTTAATGTATTCATTTCACTGCGCTGAGCGGTGGAGCTGCAGCCTAAGCAACTTCGGACTTATGTACTCAGCGTGCGAGAGACAGCGACACAGGGAGTTTTCACTGGTCACGTTACGTGTCATGTTAAAGAGCCTTTTGTCTCCATTCAAGCTTTCTGAAACAAGACAAATTATGATATTTTCCTGTTAATTTCTGTTAATTTCTTTCCTTAATGAGTTTCATTAAAATCAAAGCTTCCGGAAGACTGAGCCATGACAGCTGTCTAAAGACTGTTTCACTTGCTATGGGCTGTTTGGGCTGAATAATTATTTCAGCTTTGTGAGGATTATTTCTTTAAATAAGAACAATGATGCTCTGTTTGGGAAGGGAAACAAATGCTTGGAGTGGTGCAGCATAATTTCATAGCGCTGACTTGTAGTACTCAGTGGCTTTCAGGAATACCTGGGAAAACACATCTTTCTCAGTCTGACACATTTTTTTTAATGATTTCACTTAAGGATACAAAGGCAGCTATTTTGCTGGCGAGAGAAAGAGTGCTTGGCTTTTAATGAAGCAAATAAATTCTTCGAAAGAGAGAGGAGCTTATTCTTTACTGTTGCATTGCTGTGAACGTGACCCAAGAATAAAAAAGCACGCCTTTCTGGTTTGCCATTCGTAAAATATTCTTGTAAGCTGCAGGCCTGGTACTTTGATAACAGAATGGCAAATATTTAAGTTCTTTTATATTTCCAGCACTATAAAATCTTAAAGATGCATTGCATATTTCACAGCTATTGTAATTAAAAAGACAGGGCTTTTAAGACATAGTTTAATCTGTTTGCTGAGCTGACCATTTTCTTTTGACACGGAAATTCTTAAATCAAGGGGTGGGAAGATGGGAATTTTACAGTAGTCCACTGCTTCCAAGTCTGAACTGGACACTCACCACCTGTTTTCACGAGCTGTTGCACCGAATTCCTTGTCAGAGTTGCAGAAAACCCGGCTGGTTTGACGGAGCTCGCGTTCCTATCGTCAGTCTCAGATTTCAAGACCCTAATGGGACATTTTTGACTTGGGGAAAGTGAGCGTTTTCTGAGATTTAGGGACACCCTCTCAGCTTCCTAAATCCTTGCTCCCTGCCCGCTGTTTCTAATCCTGTGTCCTTCCTGGTGCTGATTTTATCTCAGTACTCTTATTCCTGGGAGGGCAGAGGCCGGTGTCCTCCGCTTAAAATGAGATTGTAGTTCAGGAGGTGGCTATTGAGAAATGGCACCTTCTTTCTAAACAAAGACGGCATGCTCCGTACTCTTCCTATGTTGACCCAGATATATCTGTCCCTGCCAGTGTGACTGGAGAACGAGTAGATGACTTCCCACCTCAGTTAGCATCACCAGGATAATGGTCACGAAAGCCTGACGCACAGATTTTTTATGACTGGGAGTGACAAAACACTGAAAGAGCACAGCTTAATTTTTGTACCACGGGCTGATTTTGTAAGACAGACAGAAAAGTACAACCCTATCCGCCCTCGGAAAGCTGCTGCTATAATGAAAAACGAAGCTGAGCATATCTGATGTAGTAACTGTCAAAAGGGAAGTCAAACTCGTGTCGGTACCGCAGCACTGGTCTCACATGGCAGCCGCCACTTGATGGATACTCAGGACACTGCATGGGTCAAGTGCTTAAGGTAATTGTTTGTGAACTGGCCAGATGACAGCTGAAGATCTGCAATGAATTTGCAGCTTGGCCAGAGTTTCACAGGGAGCAGCCTCTCCCACCACCAAACGGCTACGTGTCAGGAGAAGATGGGCTCCTGCTGGTTTACTTTCCTTTCTGATTGAGAGCTGTAGCAGTCGGAGAGGTGCACAGTCCTAGCAGGAGAGGAAAGGCACCCCCAAAGGCACAGTACAAGTCAGGTGGGTGCTCCTGCACCACGTGAGCCCTTTCCTCCACGGAGCACCCACAAAGGGAGCAGGAGGGCATCCTGCCACCCCACAGGGAGCAATGTGCCTGAGCAGCCCTGATGCAGTTGGGCATTTGTGGCCGGTCCTGTCCTCATCGCGGCTCTGGAGCGAGGGAAAATGTTTCTTTTGCTCCTCTCCCCAAGGCTGGGATTCCCAAAAGCATGCGACAAAATTAAACAACTGGTCTCCTTGAAGAAAAGCAGGCAGTGGGCTTTATTTGCTTAACCTACACGGGATCTTCTGAGAATCCAAGCCCAAGTGGCCTTGCAAGAGGGAGTAGTGTGGGCTCTTGGCTCTGGCACTGTCATATAAATCCAGAACCCACATCGTAATCTCCTTCTGTCAAGTCTTAATTACTGTTATGACATACTTTTAATGGGAAATTTATGCAAGAAATTGGTCCCTCTTAAAACTTTCCTCTGATGAAAAATGAGAAGGAAAGATGTAGTTTTAGGCTGCTTTGAGAAGGGCTGTTTATTCATTGCTATAAAGGCCAGAAGAGCTGTTGTGATTTTCTCCTTACTCTCAGGTTTACATGATCTGCCTTCTACCTCTGTGTTTTTTTTAAAAAAACAAACAAAAAACAACCAAACAAAAAAACCCCCCACAAAAAGCAGGAGGGACACTTTTCAGCCTGTCACTTTATATATATATATACAGTGTCAAAAAAGCAGGTGTACGTAAGCCTGTTTATAAAAATACACCCACAATTGCCTTTTTTCAAGTTCAGATATTCTGAGAACCCTAGATTTAGGTGTTGCTTATTCTCAAATACATTAGCACCATAAAAATCAGTCACATTTAAATGCTTGTCGTAGGAAATGGGCTGTCTTTCCAGTCAGTTGTCGTCTTGTTTTGCTCCAGGAGTTCAGGACCTGCCTCTTCTCCTTTGCTGTTTCATGAAGTTTCGCTGTGTCGTCTTGATCTCCAATCATGAAAACTGTTTCAGATTTGCGGAGAGCCCTGCAGCTTCTGCTCCCTGGGAGCCCGTGGAATGAAAGCCTTTGCGTGCGCGGCAGGCTCGGCTCTGCCACTTTCTGCTGCATGGCTAAAAGTAGCCAGCATAAAAATTCGCTGCCTTTATTGAGTGGCGGCTTTTAGAAATCAGTCCATCGCCCGCATATCAGATGTATATAGAGGAGCCGCATGCTTTGTTGTCATGAGAGGATGCCCCCAGATGGATGTTTAGAGTTTAGCCTTCTTCCAAAAGTGTTGGTTATTTCTTCACGTTAATCGCCACTGGCTGATACCCAGCCTGGCAGAGAAACTCCAGGAGTCTGTGCGTTCAGCCTCGGTGGGTGAACCTGGAACCCAGTTATTTTTAGCATATGTTGTGCATGGATTTCTGGCCTCCTCTCAATGATGTGAAAGCTCTTAATTGAATGTAATCCATGAAAGATTTGTTCTCCTGATCAGCTTTCTTGCAGGAAGTGATTTTAGCCTCATCAGATTCCAGCTG
The DNA here is from genome assembly GCA_013399095.1 of Psophia crepitans. Classification (NCBI taxonomy): domain Eukaryota; kingdom Metazoa; phylum Chordata; class Aves; order Gruiformes; family Psophiidae; genus Psophia; species Psophia crepitans. Next base: position 46,497 of record VWZZ01008485.1, read on the forward strand.
TTGCTTAAACCCATTCAGCCATCAAGTCTGTCAATTTTATTGTGAGTATTTGAGTTTGGTTCCCTGCCAAGGCCTTGACGTGGGCCTCCTATTCTTCTGTTTTCCATTTAAAGTTGATCTATAGAATAACACAGGTCTTCTCTGTTGTGTGGGGAGATGAGCAAGGATGTGGAAACAAATGGAAGTTGGTCTGATCTACCTGATCCAACAAGGGTGCTTTAAAAATCGTAGAATCTTAGAATCATAGAATCATAAAGGTTGGAAGGGACCTTGAGGATCATCTAGTCCAACCGTCCCCCTACCACCTATCACCCACTAAACCATGTCCCTAAGTACCACATCCAACCTTTCTTTAAACACCCCCAGGGACGGTGACTCCACCACCTCCCTGGGCAAACCGTTCCAATGCCCGACCACCCTTTCTGAGAAGAAATTTCTCCTGATCTCCAACCTGAACCTCCCCTGGCGCAACTTGCAGCTGTTCCCCCTTGTCATGTCACTAGTTGTCTATGAGAAGAGGCCGACCCCCAGCTCACCACAACTCCCTTTCAGGTAGTTGTAGAGGGCAATAAGGTCTGCCCTGAGCCTCCTCTTCTCCAGACTAAACAGTCCCAGTTCCCTCAGCCACTCCTCATCAGACTTGTGCTCCAGCCCCTTCACCAGTTTCGTTGCCCTTCTCTGGACACGCTCCAGGGCCTCGATGTCTTTCTTGTGGTGAGGGGCCCAAAACTGGACACAGTACTCGAGGTGCGGCCTCACCAGGGCTGAGTACAGGGGGACGATCACCTCCCTGCTCCTGCTGGCTACACTATTCCTGATACAGGCCAGGATGGTGTTGACCTTCTTGGCCACCTGGGCACACTGCCGGCTCATGTCCAGGTGAGGGTCAGCCAACACCCCCAGGTCCTTTTCCTCCACACAGCTTTCCAGCCACCCTGCCCCGAGCCTGTGGCACTGCCTGGGGTTGTTGTGGCCAAAGTGCAGGACCCGACACTTCGCCACATTGAACCTCATCCTGTTGGCCTCTGCCCAGCGATCCAACCTGTCCAGGTCCCTCTGCAGAGCCATCCTGCCCGCCAGCAGATTGACACTTCCCCCCAACTTGGTGTTGTCTGCAAACTTACTGAGGGTACGCTCAATTCCCTCATCCAAATCGTCAACAAAGATGTTGAAAAATCCCTTTTCAGCTTTGTTCTTAAAATCCTTCTGCTTCCCACAGTGATCTTTCTACAGCAGCTAGCACCTGATGCCTGAGAGGGATGAAAAATTATTTAAACAAGTAAATAATAAAAACCACATAGACTTTCATGAGCTCTCAGAGTATTTGACCAGCCTTGGCTACATGTGGCAGCTCCACCCTCTTATGAAGCAACTCAGTTGTAGTTTTAGGATGTTAAGGATTGACTCTAAAGTTCCCAATGACTTTTCGTGAGCGGTGAAACTAAAACTAGAGATTCCCACTCTTCTACACATACATGCATGTGGTAAGGCTGCTGTATCTTTCCTCTGAACCATCTAAAGAGAAGTGACATATCTTTGCACGGCCGGTAGTTTTACTTCTTCTCCATCACTGCATGCTCCTTTCTGAGGTGCAGCGCTGCGTAAATGTTCCCCATTCCACTTGTTATCACAGCATGTGACTGACAGTAGCAAGAGACTGTGGATTTGTGGGTCTTGTAGAAATCAATGGAGCTGTTGAAGGTGATTTTGAAAGACCTAGGTAAAATACCTAGTAAAACTGTAATATCAAAGTTTGTTAAAAATATGTCCAAGGCTTGTATTTTCTTTTTTTTTTTTTAAGCACAGTTTTAGTAAAGAAAATGTTAAAGGTCCTGCTGAATGCCTAGACAAAATAATGTCCTAACATCTATAATTGCCCTTTCCCTTCCCGCTCATGTGTTATAGGGAAAGTGTCTGTAGTTGGTAATACTTTAGCAAGCTCCTATTCCAGTAGTGGTGTTTTCTAGGGTGCTCATTTGTAATTGTCTGAATTCCTCTGAGCAGTTCTGCGTTCCTTAGATCGGGAGAGAAAGATTTAAACTCCTGCTGAAGGGCATCATGAGAGTGATGACATTTCTGGTTAGTTCATTTATCTCTAAGAGTATAATCTAAGTTGATTTCCTGGATAATCATGCCATAGAACTCAGAAATGCAGAAGAAATGGAAGAAAGAAAAATTAAGAATCAGAATGAAATTTATCTTGGTTGTACTCCTCATTGTACTTGCATGCTTCTATGTGGATATTTGTGTGTTTCAAGTCCAGTTGGCTCATTTCGACTGAAGTTGGGGTATTCAAAGTTGTTGAGTTTCAAAAGCATTGGGCTTTCTCACAAGAAGAGTAGACACCCAGAAAAATTGTTGTGATGTGAACTGAAGGACATGGTTTAGTGGGTAATAGGTGGTGGGGAGACGGTTGGACTGGATGATCCTTGAGGTCTCTTCCAACCTTAATGATTCTGTGATTCTATAAATACCTGGAAGGCTGGAGAAGCTGTGGCCTCCTGGCTTTCCAAAAGCCCTTTAAGGACAAACCCTTTCCTAGAGCATGCATAAGAAGAAAAGCCAGTTCGTGTCCAGTACCATCAGGAGATACGCCTGTGTTTTGCCTGTCTGTCTCTCAGCCAGCGTGGGGTGTAACCAGATGTGCTTGCTGTGCATGTTAAATTCAGCCCCTGCCTCTGAAGTCTCTCACTGCTTTCAGAAACATTTTATCTACCTCTGTTTGGGGGTAGAAACAATAACCCCAACTAATATCCATGGGTTGCTTTCAAGGTTTGAAAACAGATCCGGAGTTCCAAAGTCAGTTCCTAAAGCCTGACTGCAGAGAGGCACAAATGTCCCAAAACTCCAGCTGAAGTCAGCCTGCACCCTGCAGGCCAGACTCATGGCTCTTTACATCGAGGCCATCTCCGTACCGGCTCCTTGGAATTGCTCTGGTGTGGGAACGCTTGTACCATTGTTGTAAATAGCTGACACATGTGTCCTTCGAGTATGATTACACTCCTCCTGGATTTCTGTGCAGTTTTGGCCCGCACACCAGCCAGCTTGGTGACTTGTTCTGCGAAGTGGTGTTTTCTTCCATTTGTTTTTACATACTTACTGAACCTCTAGCTTTTTGCATTGTGGGAAACAATGGATAGATAATGGATAGTTAGTAACCACCTTTTTTTGGTAACAAAAATACAGGAGTTTTTTTGGTAACATAAAAATATAGTAGCCTACATAGACTACTATCATATTCATTCTTGTCTTTTTTTTTTTTATAAAGTGGATAAGTCCTTGTTATTTAATATCTTAACGTAAGAGCTGTTCCAAACCTCGGATTGCCCTTTGCCGATACTATTTCCCTTAGTGCAGACCATGGCCTGGTTTTAAGGAGGAGCCTGCCATGTATTTAAAATAACATTTCAAAAAAGAACGTTTATCCAGCGTGGAGATGCAGTTAAAGTCAGTTGTTGAAAATGAACTAACATCAGCAGGAATTAGTGCTTGAGGCAAGAACTTACCTTCCCCGTCCCTTGCTTCTCTTTTATTTTTCTCCCACTGATAGGAGAGGTGACAAAATGTCTGGCTGAGCCTTAAGTTGCCATTTCTTGTCTGTCTTCCCCCAGAAGTGTGACAGCCATATCCCCCTTTGCCATGGAGCGGGCAGGGAATCACCCGCAGGGCTGGGGGAGAAGGCGGTGGATGCCGGGCGATGGCGGGGCCATGCAGCTATGCTCCCATGAGATGAGGCAGGCAAGCTAAACTTAGCCGGGGGTTGTATTTCGTCCTCCGTGGCGACGTGCTGCGCAAGGCAGTTGTCCTTCCAGGGGAGCCCCAGGGGTGCAGGGCTGCGGTGGGAGTGGGCTGAGAGGCAGTGTCCTGCCGCAGGACGGCTGCGATGCCTTTTGGGCAGCCCCGAGGAGCAGCTGGGTTTGGAGGTGCTGTCATGACCGTGTCAGAGGAGGGAAGCCCCTCACAGCTGAGGGATGTGGTGGAGGCTGGGAGAAAGCTTCCTTGTGGGATGCCTTTCCCCATCAGCTCCTGTCAGCAGGACGGTTACGCTCCCCCTTCCCCTTGGGATCAGTGGGCTCTTGCCTGAGAGAAATAAGTTTGGGTGGGGCACAGAAAGGGGTGTGATTCCCCTGGCTGAGTGCTCTCCCACCGTCAGGTTGTGCTCTCTGCAACCTGTAGCTGTCAAGTAAGCTGATGGAGCCAGAGGCCCATTTTGGGACCCGACATCGTGTCAGGCACCGGTGGGTCTGGACAGGAGGGATCTTTTGCCAGACATTAGCCAAGGCTTCCTCTGGCTGGGGAGCCCTCGCAGCACGCAGGGGAACCACACAGCTCAGCCCTGACAGCTCCAGTACTCAGCTGCCTGAGGAATTCATTCCTCTGGCATTAGGGAGGAAACGTGATGTCTCCAGTCATGGCTTTCTTACGGGAGCAGTTCCTCTACATCCTAAAAAATGCCATCCCACCTTGTGTTCCCTCTTTTGCACCACTCTTCCCCTGCCTACACGTACATGAACACATGGAGTCCATGAGTAGGTAGGAAAGGAGATGTACTACGATCTCACCTAGCTCAGTGCTGCACAGTGAGATATACCTAAAAAAATTCCAGGAACAGTGGACATACAGGCCAAGCTTACTTCTCAAACCTCTTGCACACCCACTCACACTGCCCTCATGTCAGGTCAGGAGGACTGGTGGCCCATTGCTCCTCACATCGTGCTCAAGAGAGTGATAACTGGCCGCTGCTGGAGACAAGCCTGAACCAGGGTACCTTAGATCTGACCCAGTGTGGCTTACTCAGATTAAAATAAAGAGTCCCTGTTTCAAGGTTGTGGTGGAAAAAGAATCTACCAGACATCTGGTCCAACCAGCACAGGAGAGTTTCCTACCATATGTTTCCACTACCTTCAGCCCAAAGACCTGGCGGAGCAGAAGACACAGGACTGATCACAGCTTGAAGGCTACTGTGCTGGGCGAGGAGGAGAGCCACGACTGCCTTTTGGCTCTTGCCCACCCCCTGCTTGAATCCCTTCCTAGTGCAGGCTGCCTGCGAGCGCTGTGGGGCACCAGGGGGGTGTCGATTGGCGTGCTTGCTTGCTGGAGGCGACGCGCCCGGGTTGGGAATCATTGTCCTAGACCAAACCAGCGATGCTATTTGTGACCCACAGCAGCGAAAGCCTGAAAGATGAAGTTAGGGCTGACACTCCCTCTTTAACTTGAGCCACTGTGCTTTTCATCACAATGCCAGGAGTTGTCAGCTTTAACTCCGGCTTTTTTTGGCTTGTGTCACAACCTAATAAGTTATAGGCCAGCTTCTCCTGTCGATGTTTTTGCTGCACAGAAGGCTTCACATTTTGTAAGCTTTTACAGCACAGCTGTGCTCAGAGATAAAACAGAATGTGTATACAGTACAGTATGCATTCAACTGATGCACTAGATTCTTCCCACCATATGTATGGAGTGGTGTGCATTTCACTCCGATACCTCACTGCCAAAACTGCCAGAAGCAAATAAACAAATGGCGGAAGAGAGACGCCATATGACACACTGCCAGGCACATGACCTAGGCTTTCAGAAAGGGACCCTGCCTGCTTTTAAAGGATTATAGTGGTCCAATTTTTTTAAAGCTCGCCTCCCACCATGTGAAATGTTCTGCCAGTGTACGCTGTGAAGCGCGCCCGTTGTTAAAGAACGCTCATAGATTTCCTCTTCCTGCTAGGCGGCTGATGCTGCTGCTCCCCGTGCTCGATGCTCATTTCCCCTTTCTTCGATGCCAGCGATTCCCCATCAGGTTTCTAAACCAAGAGAGAGGAACAATGGAGATGTGTGAAGTAGTCTAATTCTGGAAGGAATGCCACTGTAAAAAGACAGAAAACATGTAATTAGGATAATGAGATTAATAATCTTAACAACAATTTAGTGATTAATATATAAACAATGCAAGTGAGACAAATGGTTGTTCCATCTCGTTCCCCACCAAAAAGTCACTAAGTTGCATTTCACAGCATCGATGGTGAAGATGCCTGTAATAAACTGACATGAACGTTAATTACATGGTTAGATGTAATTCATTTAAAATGTAATTCTGTTCCTGGAACTCACACTCTGAGTATGAAAAGGGGATTCCTCAGCTTCTTTTCTCTCTGACCAGCCTATTGCCAAAGAAAAGACGACAGCCACCACCACAGTGCTCCTCCTGCTAGTAGTACTGGGAAACACGGGTGGATTTTCCTGTCTGTTGGCTTAAATCTTATATTAGGCTGAACATCTGTTGCTAGCCCAGTGGTTACCTTGCTAGCTCTGGCCTTTGCCTAAAGCTTTAGCTTTACTGGTGATTGTTTGAAGGGCAAGAAGGTGCTTGCTTCACTTTTGAGAAGCTTTAGGCACAGATTGAAAAAGTGCACTATGAACAGCAGAGGTCAAGACCAGTACTGCGCTTTACAGAGCTGATAGCCCATGCAAAACAGCCTGGATGCAGGAGAGAGACCTGGCTTTCGGATTTTGGCAGAATCAGATACAGAATAGAAAATTCTGTTACATTTTTCAGATAGCAGCAATATTCAGTAGAGTAAGAATGTGCTTAACGTGAGCTGGTTCTTTGCTTGATGCTTTTGTACTTCTGTGTAGTGGTAGTAACAGGAGCATCAGCTTCCCCCAAGCCTTGCTGCCTCTGGCTGTAATATACACTGTGACCAAGATAAAGACCTCTACATCTTGGTTAAACAGTGGGGAATTTGTGGAGCTGCACATGGTGGCTGAAAGGCCAAAAGCTACTTTTCTACAAGTTTCTCTGGACTCTGCTTAGACAGAGATGTCACTTTGACTGTGCCCTAAAATGAGATAGATAAATCTCCACACTGGCGATGGAAGAGGCAAGCTTTTGATTTACAGCCTGGGAGTGGAGAAACACCAGCAGTACTTTGCTCTCTGAATATTGCAAAGCCCACCTGGCTGCTTCAAGCCCAGCCCTTGAACGGAGGAGCCGGGGCACTCACTGTGCAAGGGGTGTGATTTTGGCAGCTCCCAGCTCTGTAGCTGTGGCACCTGCTTTGCAGAGGAGTGTCCTCGCTCCATTTCTTTCCTTCCATGTGGAAGCAGTAGCTCTGTCTTCGAGGAAAATGGGGCAGAGCTGTAGCAGCAGACCTATTGCACAGGCCACCAGCTGAGCTCCAGTGGGCTCAGGAACACAATGGATATGCCCATTTGAGGTGACACCTAATGGTCCACTGGACAGTGAGCAATCATTAAAGAAGGCCAGAGCTGTAGGCAAGTTTATTGGCTAAGTATTTGTTGGAGGTGTTGGGCAAGTAGGAGTTATATGTGAGGGACCAGCACACAAGAGACTGGAGTAAACCCACGGAAGCCTTAAAAAGCTGACAGTGCCACCCTGAAATGGTAGGGATGGCATGGACATACTCAGCATACACATGAGGAGACGGCAGTACTGTCTGGGAGCGTGCAGGAGTCTGGTGCAGCCTCAAGGGATGCTTTTCAAGACAGGAGCTGCGGGTGAGAAGTAGGAAAGAGCAAATCAGGATTACAGGAGAGGTGGCAAAACAGCAAACAATGCAAGTCTCTGTCATGTGGTAAGGGGCCAGCAGGTCAGGTTCGGGACAGAGGTGGCAAATAAGCCGCGTGAGTCAGTGCAGAAGGCAAAAAGATGGTGTCATTCTGTTTCTTCCTGCTCCTTTTTCTAGTGGAAGCATCCCCATTTTTAAGCTTATCTTTAAGAGTTAGGGTAGTATAATTATTTTTTTTTCTGTAATAACAATGCACAGAGTTGAAAACAAAGATGTAGTCCAATAAATGCTGGGGCCTGAAGCAAACTGCTGGGAATAGTCAGAAGTGGATTCCTTTAGGCTCAGAAACCTGGCCAAGGCTTTACCCGCAAGTACTCACCATGGAAGACGGTAGTGAAGGGATCTGGGAAGACAGAGGTGTTTTTCCACACATTTCATGTTATTGTGACAGAAAGGAGAAAACTCACAGTGGGACTTCTCAAATCCCAAGGCAAGTTGGGAAGATAAATTATAGTTGGTTGCCTCCTGCAGCTTGAAAAGATCTGTGTGCTCTAAACCTTCTTATGAGTTTGAACAGACAGTTTCCTGGTTGTAGACATGATATATGTTACTAGAATGCCTCTGGGTGACAGAGGGTTTCAGTGGGCAGTGGAAAACACAGGCATGCCACTGTGATTTAGAAATAACTTTCTGCCAGCACTGGGAGCAAGCTCAGAGGTGTTTGAGTTACGTCCCCTTTGTCAGGAGAACGTGGCATCCCCCGTGGTCATGACTTCTTTAAAGCAGAGTGGAAATCCTGGAAAAGGAGGGCTACCTCATTTGGTCTATATCAGTGTATTACTCTGCGAAATAGCTTTGAAAGTAACACTTTGAATAAAAGCCTCAAAGAAGGGTGGTGGGAGAGGGGGGAGAAGTACTGTACCTGGTATTATACCCAAAGGCAGTGGCGATATCGTGCCCTCGGTCCCTGACCTTCAGCTGGGCTGTCGGGAATTATAACGAATGCTCCTCACCACCAGCCAGGTTTTGCTTTTGTCCTGCTTATAACTGCCACTATCCCACTTTTTATTGCAGCCATTCATCATCGGCAGAAAGACTGGGAGATGATATTAAGGTTGTAGAAGATGTCGTTTGTATCAAAGCTTCCCCTCCTTTCTTTTCACCCCCTCCTTGCCTGTTCTCCTGCGTACACTCCGTTCCTATTGGGTTTTGCCCCCCTCCCCAGAGCAGTCGTCCCTTCACCCAGCTTATAAGTGATTGCTTTAATAATATTACAACCCTTCCATTTTCATCTGTGAATGGCCCAAGTGGCATGTCGACCGTAACCAAAGCAGGAAGGGATTTCTATTTTCACTCTTTAAAAGGCCGCAGAAAATACAGAGAATAGGATCGTGCCTGTCGTGCACCGATCCCAGACAAGCATTTATTGCTGCGGAGTAGCTTGCAGACACAGCCCGTCGGAGGGAAAGCTTTACCAACCAGACCTGGCCATTGTTTTCCCTTCTGCGCATTTATTCAAAGTGCAGAACTGTTTATATGCCACAAAGATGGGAATGAAACAAAAAGAGTACGTGTAGAGTTTACCAGCTGTTTAGGTCTTATTGTTACCTTCTGTATCGATCAAATCCGTTGCTTCTTAATTGGATATTGACTGTTGTGAGGCAAATAAGGCAAGCTGTCAGAGACGGGAGGGATGGGGCGCGAGGTTTATCTTAATGGTATGTTGATCATGAATAGTCTATAAAAGCCAGTGGGAGAGGAGTTCATTAAACCAGCCTGCAATTCCTTTAAAAAAATATGCTCCGAGTCAAGATGATTAATCATATATGTGACACTGCAATCAGAGAAAATCCGCATTGTTGCTCTGGTATTTACAACGCCGAAGGTTGAAATGAGCAGATGCATTGAAACAAATTCATTAGGGACAGTGATTTGTTTGGTCTGTGAGCTTTAGCTAACCGTAACCAACATTTGAGGAATTTTTTTTCCTGTTTTTTTGTTTTCCCTTTGGTGTTGTGTTTTGTTTTTCTGCCTCCCTGTTTCTCTGGCAGGCTGGTTGGAAATGTGGGCTTGCCCTGCACGCGAGTGTCTCATCTGTGCTGGGGAACCCTTGTAGAAGTGGCAGCAGTGAGAAGGGATACTTGAACTTCCTGACAGCGAACCACACAGAATACTTTGGAAAATGCTTTTATCTCATAAATTATAATAAGCAGGGAATGCGAAGAGCGAGGGAAAGCCTCTCAGCTGCGCTGGTGAGAGCTACCCATTACGAAAATGGAATCTGTTGGGAAGTCTGTAGTATATTTTCATTTCTTTCCTGGCCATATTTTAGGCTGCGTATTGAATATGTTGCAATAACTGTCAAGCATGGTCCATTAGTGTCCCTGGATCGGGCCTGGTGTGAATCAGAAGGGAGATTAGTAGGACAGGCTCACTTCTATAAAGGTCCCACGCAGCTGTGCCGTGTCGAAGAAACGTTCAGCGGGGCAATAAACAAAGTTTATTTCAAATTATCTCAATGTTAGGTGTTTGTTATCGTATTTATTCTTTGACAACTCAGAACTGGTTATTAAAAATTTATGATATGGGTGAAGGTTTGTTTAGTTTGAAAAATCAGCTTTTGAGGCAGGCACCTGAACGCCTCTCGTATATCGCCGTGCCATGAGCTGTCAGGGAAAGGGTAACGCAGTCCCACAGAAGCCAGTAAAGCCACAGAAACTGCCTGGTTATAAGCCGACGGAGGAAAGACAAAGGGGCATAAGTCCGGAGTGCAATGGAAGAATGAAGTTTAATGGGGAAGTTTTCATTTCAGAGCGTCAGGCAGTTCTCTGCTCGAGCAGCGGGATGGAGGCCCGACCACTTTCGTTTGCTCGTGGGCCCCAAGTCGTTTAACGTCTCAATCCTTCTACTCCTCTTCCTATAAAAATTAGAAGAGTGGTCCGGAACAGTAGACACCACTATTTTTGCTTCACTTGCACTTTCTGGATGTACTGTGAAACTGAAGGCGATCACCAGTTTTTCCTAAGTATTTTATGGCTGTGCTATAAAGCTATGGAGAGGCTATAGATGTACAGCATTACAAAATGTATAAAAAGAAAATCCTGATTTTGCCTGGAAGAATGAGAAATACAGCAGGAAATCAGGGTTCTTCTATGAAGTATGTGAAACAAAACTGGGGGAAGGGGACAAAAAGTGTATAGAATCCAAAAAGCTGAATCCTTTTTTGCTGTAAGTTTTGAGTGACTTTTAAACGTAGTAGGATGGAAGTTATGACTTTAGCAGGCACCCGGGTAGTACTGTTATTAGTATTACCTTTTGATTCACTTATAATATTACTTACATTATAATAGAGTTTGCAGCTTGCATTTTAAATATAAACTGTGGATAATTTTATACCGTGAAATCCTGAGTGAAAAATTTACTACCTAAAGCAGGACCGTTCGGAGCCATAGCCCATGGAAGACAAGCATTATTCAAAAAAAGCACCAAGAAAAGATCCATAAATAACCGTTTATCAGATTCTCAGGCACATTTGTTTGCATTTTTTAGTGTGCTTCAGTTATGCAAAAAAATGAACGTGACATTCCTCAGTTGCTTTGACAAGGATAATTTCAGAAACACTGCCCTATCATTCCACAGATTGGCACCTTCTTCTTCTTTGTTGTAACGCATTTTTTCTGGGGTGGCTTTTCTCAGCAAAACTGCCCCTTTCCCAGGAGTTTTCACACCTGCTCAGAAAGGGACAGTGAGAAGGTGTGGGTTGGGTTTGGTTAGAATAGCAGATTTGACCTGGTGACTGTCTAATTTTGAAGTCAGGGAGTATTTCTTCTCTCAGCACAATGGAGGAGATTGCAGAATATTCTGAATTATGTATTTTCTCCAGGTTTAATCACACCAACCAAATCACTGGCTCCCGAAGACGTTTCCACACCAAACCTTTTCCTGAACATGTGGACCTGAGATGCTTTTCTCATCCAGTCAGCCATTCCAACACATTGTGTTGTGTTCAGATTTTGTATTTGCTTTTGAAACAGCAACTAAAATCTGAGCAGAGGTTAGAGTTTGGGTCTAGATTCATCACTGGACCTATCACAGTAAAATAAAGCAGCTCTTACCAAGAGATATGCCAGCGATAGTGGCCCTGGTCTTACCGAGGATGCCTGCAGGGAATTATTGAACCTCAGGCTCTATTTAGGGACGGCATTTTTGCAGGGACATCCTTGCTCCTTCTCGGTGACCGTGTAACTTCACTCTCCCTGAAAGGGACTCCATAGCTGTGGAGTCTGTCCTGTAATATATAGGAGCCAGTAGCAGCTGAGTGCCAGGGAGAGGTGTCAAGGATGGCTGCTGATAGATCCCAGGCAACAAAATCGCACAAACGTGTCTCCAGAAGTACGCCCTCTGCTCAGGACCTGGGAAGAGCCGCGCGCGCAGTCCCAAGGTTTTGCTTGTCGTGCTGATACTGTTCCGACTTCTTCCAGCGTAGGCAAGATCTTAATTCCTAACTTAAATAATGGGTGGATATGTGCGCATGTGTGTTTGTACGTGTGTTCGTGTGTGTGTTGCAGTGGCGTGTGTGGGGAGAGGAGAGGAGGCAGCAAAAGAAGTCAGCAAAAGCCCTTCTGGTTTTCCTCTGCATACTTAATAAAGAAGTAGTAAGAGGGCATATTCCCGGTTGCTTTATAACTTTGTAGATCACCTCCAGTAGACAGATTGTCTTGTGGACCACTTCCCCTCCCCTTGGCGATCAAATAACATTCCTGTGGTGACTACAGCAGTTGCTTACATGGAAAAATAACATTAGGAAAGTATTTAATGTATTTTTAGCTGTCTTTAAATGCATTTTAGCAGCTGGAAACAAGGGGAGTTAGTAGCACAGGACCTGCAAGTTCTCTGTAGACCACCACCAAGTGTGCGGAGAGCCACTACTGGCAGAGAGACCCCAGGCTAGGAGGCTTTGGGTAGGGTGGTCACCTGTAACCTGGGATGGTCACAGGAAGTCAGGCAAAAGGGCTAACCTCGATTTTAGTGGGATGTAAATGTTGCGATAAACAACCAGTGCAATTTTAGGTCCTTTATTTTCACTGGACTGAGTTTTGGGAGATTTTATGAAACGTTATTTTGACATGTTTCAAAATACTTGGGACTTTTTCGAAAAGCTTGATAAGATTTTAGAGTCTTGGAGTGGCAAAATATTACAACTGTAGAGCTGAGTGAATAGAGTGCAGCTGAGAGAGGCAGCAAGCTAATAAATACCACTTATTCCGTCACACCACAAACCGGGAAAATCCCAAAATCCTTGCGAAGAGTAAACCTCTCATCAAACATCAGTGGAAGCCTTCCCTGAAGGAAGACTTTCCCCAAGCTGAGGGCTGTTTGCTCCTCTAACTGCGTGGTTGCTGAACCAGGGACCTCCTCTCTGGACCGTCATCCCTGGCCCTGCTCCACTTCCAGCAAAGAGCCATGACCCGGCACCCTGACATCAGGCTCCCCCGCCGCCCCAGCCCACAGCAAGTACGTTAATATTTCTGGGAAGAATATACTCAACAGATGGAAGTTTAGTACTATTTTTACCGCTGCTGGTGCAGTGAATGTAGAGAGCATGATAATTGATTATCTGGGACAACAGAAACGCACAGGAACTGGAATTTCAAGGATTAGGGTCTCCCCGAGGATTGCCTTCGAGTTTCAGTGACAGGAGAGATAACCTTTGTGGTGGAAACGGAAACACGGCTTTCTGTTCCCATCTGCAGCCAGACTCCCGAGACAATAGTATTAAGGGTGATGTGAACTTCCTCTGTTCATCGCTGCGGGACGGGAGCCTCGACGCAGTTATCTGCGCTTCTATAGCAACGCTGTTCAACTTCTCGCACGTTTTTGTCCTACGAGAGACGTTCAGCTAATGCCTGTGTTTGACGTGTCTGGGGGTAATAGTCCCGTGTTTCATCCGTTTTAAAGGACATTTATGGAAATCAGGCAGCAATTGTACCCTGAGTAAGCAGGCTAATATTCTGTCACTCTGCATTACTCAAGTGGCTGTCGCTCTTAGAAAATACGTGTTAGGTGTTTTCAGTTAAGTGACATTAAACTTTTGTGGACCGAGCAGTAGGATTTCAATAAATGCATTGTCCCATTTTAGTGGAAGCTTTGCATTAACAAGTTCCATCTTAATAAATTATTCTGTTCAACCTGCCTTGTGACTTCTACTATCAGAAGATCCTGCCCTTAATATTAAAATGTAAGCACAGATTTCTTCTCTCATGACTAAGGCTGCATAAAAAAGACTTAGACTGAAGCTAAGAAATCCCCTGTCTGGATCAAGATAATTTTTCTCTGAGAATAAGGAGAAATAAATATCTCTGCACTTGGGAGAGGAGGAAATTCTGCTGTGGATTGTTCTTCCTCTGTCTTGTTAAAAAAAGGAATCTTGACTTAATATATAGTCTGTTTCCAAACTATTGGCATCTTTCACAAATATAGGCTGGCTGGCTTACGAACAGATAGCACAGTTTGTGTAGCCAAAGATAGTTGTCATCATGCACTTATTAATGAGTACACATATCTCTGAACATCAAATGCTGTGCTATTTTCAGAGAGGTCCTTTCAGATCCCGTTTTCTTTTCTTTTTTTAATTATTTTTTTCCTTACCCTCCTACCATTTTCCTTCAGAGCTCAGTGGTAGAAAGCAGAGGGAAGGGACCTGGGAAAGGAGATGTTCTCATCCGTCCAGCTTCCCCACATCAGGAGCTACTCTGTCCATGTCATTCCTGACAGATGTTTGCCTAATCTGCTCTTAAAAAACTCCGGTGATGGGGCTTTGACAGTCTCCTTAGGCAATCTGCTCCAGCGCTTTGCTGTACCTATCATTAAGAAGGGTTTCCTGATATATAACCTGCAATTAAAGGCCACGATTTCCCGCGCAGCCCGTCATCAGGCTGACCTTACAGCCAAGCCAGCTCCACCAAGTTGACTGCAGTTTCCTCGCTAGACCTTCCTTGCCAGCACTGCTCCTTGGGCAACGCGCTCTCTTCTGCCAGGAGTAGCCAGGGCGGTGCGAGCGCCGCCGGTTTTGTCGAGTGTCCAGCCCTGCGTCCCGTGGGCCGGTGATGGGCAGGTTTCCCTCTCGGATCCCGTGCAGCTGACGGGAAGGCGGCTGCCTGCCAGCGCAGGCTATTGAATTAGGAGATGCAGTAAGTCCCAGGAGAGGCGCTGCCACAGAGAAGTTGCAGCAGTTTTGCGCTGATAAAACTAGCAAAGCTCACCATGGTCCCAGGCCTTGGAACAGGAGCTGAAGCCTTTTTTGTCCTGGAACAGAATGTGCTGTGAGAGCAGCCGTACCGTATACTGCATGTATGTAATCAGTTGCATCTAGCACTTTGGACATACGTTTTGTAATGAGAGCATTTCTATAACGATTTTAGCAGTTTAAAAACATTTTTAAAAAATCAGGTCACAGTTTTGGCTTGGTTTTTTTCTTTTTTTTTTCCCCCAGTTGCTTCCTTTTAAACAATAGCAGATGAAATACATCCCATGGCAGCCAGGCCTGATGGAGAAGCTATAGATGCCAGCCTGCTGTGAGTGAGGTCGCGATGCTGGGGAGCTAGGGCAGTCGCTTACTGGTGTGCAGCAGCGACTGGGAGAGGGTCAGTGTAGGTACAGGCATATCACAATATTGCCATGGCAAGATAAACTTTTTAAATATGCTCAGAACTGTGCTGAATATTGTAAGAGTGTTTCCTTCTGCGAATTATTTACAACTGGAAGATGGTAGCAATGAATTAATGTAAAGCAGCTGGAGAATTAGCCCCGACTGCTGAGAATAGGTGTTTTTTACAGTGGAAACCAGCTAGCTAAGCTAGGTATACTTTTGCTGCCTGAGTAAATTATAGCGGTATGTAGCTAGACGGGTTTTGAGACTAGGAAATTTTGGTGACGTCCAAAGTTAAATAAGGGGGGGCATGTTGCCATCAACAGGGGCGAATAGCCTTTGTGTAACTGGCAGTTTTGGTGAGCAGGTCTGTCTCTGTATTTTGACACAGGCATTACAAACACCCTGATATCCATTTCATTTTACAAGGTGTGTGCGTGCACCAAGATAATGCTCCAGAGGGTCACTGCCAGGTTACAATGTGCCAGCCGTCACGTGCGCAATGTCTAGAATAGTGCCAAGATACAATTTCAGGGGTCTGGGGGCACTGATAGCATTCAGAGCCCTACACAACACCTGTGCCCCACGCAGCATCTCGCCAGCTCTCCATCACTGAGCATCCCGTTGGCACCCGTGATCCCGAGCTGACACGTCCGTTTCTGTGTGTGCAAGGCATTTTTAACGCACTCGTCCCCCGCTTGTCTTCTAGATGACCTGGAAGAGCTTCAGCGAGTTCCCTATATACCTTAATGGAAGAGAGGAAAGGACAAAGTTTGTTTTCCAAAGGAGAGTTGAGGGTTTTTTTTTCATACAAAACACAGTCAGATTTAGACGTTGTATTCCATGCAGCATGGGAGGTAGATTTATTGTGTGAGAGAGGTTTCAGTTTCAAACTAATAATTAGAAGACTACATTTAAACCTTTGTCAATACAGAAGTGATTTCAGGTGCTCAGGAATGCTCTGCCTCTTCCTTGTGGTTTGAAGGAAAAATTTTAAACATTTTCCACCCTGCAGCTATTGAGGGCAGTGAAAGAAAATACCCATGAACTGCTAGGAAACTTACAGAGTAAACTCATTTCCCACTTCCCGCTTCTTGTAATAATCATCAATTGTAGGTACTACTCAAAACATACTTTTGGACAAACTTTGCACTTCTAAAAATGGTATTTTCTGCCAGGCAGTTTGTTCATGCCCCATGGCTGACAAGCAGAGACCCAAGTCAAAGCCCACTGGAGTTAATGGGCTTTCGATGAGGTACAACCCCTTCACATTTTCCTAAAAATCCCCAGTGCTGTTAACCCACGGCTCCCCTTTCGCAGCCCATCTCCCCAGGGAGAGGCAGACGCCTATTTGAAGGCAAACAAACCATAGAGCCTACAAGGTGTAAATATCTTTCATAAATGCCATCGCTGAAAAAGCCTGGGTGCCGGGAGTGTGGCACACGATGACAGGCAGTTCACGCCGTGCGAGGGGGGGACGACACGCCAGCGCTGCCGCAGCCTCCAAGATGCACGTGCAGTGCACCCGGGCATCCCTGGGCCCTCCGTCCCGGGGTGGGGGGGACACGCAGGGCCGCTGGAGACACGGGGAGCAGCACTACCTGCTCCTTTCCCCATCGCC
>VWZZ01008485.1:63326-122682 GCA_013399095.1 Psophia crepitans
CCCGCTTCTTTGGGCAGGGGCTGATTTAAATAGGTTGGCAGGGAGCCAGGAGCTCATCATTTTAATGCAGTGTAAAATGGAATGTGCATAATTATATGCAAGCCATATGTGAGGGAGACAGCTCAGCTGTGAATTTCGGGAGGCTGCGAGAGGGAGAGAGCGAACAGTCAGGGATCAGATGAGATGGAGCGGAACGGAGTGCAAGTGTCACCCAAATGAACAGTGTAATGAGTGTATTGCTGACACTCCTCCTTTCACCTGCTTCTCCCTTTTGCTTTAACTGGAAAGCAGAAAATGCTGTAGATGAGAAGGGAAAAATACTATATGCAAGCAGGATTGCTAATGGGCTCTGGTAATGTCTCCATTTAAACTTCAGCTTTCTTAATTAACAGCATAGCTCCAAATAACCGGTAACTTTTAATGCGTCTTTGTCATTAAATATTTTGACCGCATTTGACTGAAGGATCATTGTTCTCGCTAGGTGATTGCTCCTTTCAAAGCTTCGCTTAAACATGGAGGGGGAATCCGTTTATCTGTAATAGCATTACATGTAAATTATGAGTATGAAAACTTTTTTTCTTTTTTTTTTTGGCCTTGCTGTTAAACTGAGAGTACAAGTACATTATCTAGGGATTGCTTAAGCATGTCAAAAAGTTTAAACAAGTACGTATGTAATGTAATCCTGAAAAATGCAATGGAGTAAGTTGAAACCCTGAGTTGCTCACAGTTTCCAGCTCAAATATTTCATTTTGGGTTTGTCTTTTGTTGTTCTAATTATTACACCACGATGAATTTGCATGTTCAACCTAATCTATGTAAGAAAACAGCATCCCAAGTTCTCATATCTAAAAGGTGTACTGCGTATTTAAAGAAACTTTTAAATAATGTTGTATTTTGGGATTCCCGTCTGTTTTAATGATCTGAGCTGTTATGCTTTTAGCTATTTTTTTCCTTCCATTATTTGTAAGTCCCTAAATAGGCCATTATATTTCCCTTCAGGCTAGAGATGAAGATGGACATGCTGAAAATTTTCCCCAGCAGCACTATGCTAAGGAAACTCCAAGACTTGCCTTCAAGAATAACTGCGAACTACTTGTAAGAATAACATACTTACAACAAGTCTAGATTGTTACTTTAGCACAGTGAAAACCGTTTTTTTTTTTTGAAAGGCTTTTGTTCATTATGACATACATTATGAAATATGATAGGGTTTTTTTTTTTCTGTTTAGCGTTCTAATGCTAGTTCTGCTATCCGTGAACAATTTAAGATCTCAAATTGCTTGAAAAATCTCTTATATTTGATGACAGCACGTGAATGGCTTTGTCGTACTACCTTGTCTCGCACGGTAAATCGGAGAGCGCCATGCAGGGAGCGGCTGGTGATGCACGAACACCCCCACCCCACCCCGAGGCGCCCCAAAACTCACTCTTCCATCCACCTTTAAGCTCTGCCTTGTTTTCGGGCAGCGGCACCGCGTTTTGTTCTGCTGACAGGCAGTACTCCCTTTAGAGCTCACCTATTCCTCCCCTTCCTAGCTGCATGCGGGCGGGAGCATCCTCTCCTCTCCAGTCCTCTCCTCTCCTCTCCTCTGCTGCGGGGACAGAGCGAAAGCCGGGAAAGCACATACAGGGAGCCTGGAGTGTTTACAAGCCGTAAGAGAGATGATATCAGCTGTGAAAGGATCACTGTTCCAAGGCAGGGTTAATTTGCTGTTCGTTTTAGCGTTTGCAGCTAGGCAAGATTAAAAGCAAGCAGGGATGCCTATTATATTTCTATTAAATGAATCTGTTGGGACCTAATGTTCTTGATTAGCTTGCGAAAATGAGTGCTCCACGATGAGTTTTTCTGTTTGCTTAAAGTAAACAGAGAATGAATTGTAACACATTTAAGAGAGATTCAGGCATGGCTTTTGAACAGGGAGTTTTAGATGAATTGGTAGATCTCTCCCTCACATTCGCCTTTCTTCTCGGCCGTACTTAAGTAAAATGTATCATTTGGCTAAATGGACATATTTCTGGAGAGTCAGAACACGGGATTATATTTTGAAACAGCAACACTTTTTTTTTCTCATTATAACTGTAGAGGAGGCAGGTGGTGGTGGAGGAGCAAGCTGCGTTTCCTCTGCATGAAAACCCGTGTCTGCCTCCCCCACAGAGGATGCAGGGCCGAACCCTAATCTTGGTATATCCCAGGCGCAATGTCCAGCGAAGTCAAGGACATAACCCAGTGCGGAAGCCGGCACCCAGATTCAGGCAGGTGGTCAGAGAAGCCCAGACTGGAGGGCAGCAGCCCGGGGCTGGTGGCTAGTCCCCACTCCCAGCACTGGCCAGAGCGCAGAGCATCTTTGCCACACATGCACTGGTGCGTCCACACGCTCTCCTACTCTTCAGGCGTCCCCTGTGCCGAGCCAACCCCTGGTTAGGTAGCGACAATGCTTTTTAGAGCCACAGGTCTCTGTCAGAAGGGTCATTTTGTTCCCAGTATAATTCTCCCCAGCTAAAAGTGACGTGACCCATAAAGACTTGATCTTGCTTCCTCTGAAACCCCTTGCAAAGTTCCTGTTGGTTTCAGCGGCGGCAGGGTTACGTCCTAAGGAGAGGAAACCAGACAAACACAAAAAGCAATTTCCCGGTGCCGTCACAATTCTTGTGCCAAATAAGTGAAACTGTTTTTCAAGGCCGTGCTTAATTACTGTGCCCTGGTCAAATCCAGCCTGACGAACCATCCCAGCACACCAAGATGCCCCCAAAGTCAGCAGGGCTTCTTGGTGTTGGAGGAATTCAGGACTAGAGTTGGGAGATGATACAATGTAAAATAAGTCATGTATTATTTCGATTGAAAATCTGCTTTCTTTTTAGTGCAAGCACTCAATGAACCGATAAGCCCTCTTTGTGCTATTAAAATCAAGCATTCTTTTAATGCCTAGTTAATTATTCCTCTATTAATACACCTTTAAGTTTTTGCTTTACTATATCACTCCCTTACATGGCAAAAGCTCAAGTCCTTCAAGTTAGTCTTTCATGTGCTTTTTTGGACAAGTTTCAGTTCTTGTTTAAGGAAGTAATAAAAGCAATTTGTCATAGTTTTATTTTTCCTATGCTATTGCAAACAAAATTGGCAAGGATGTAATCTGTACTGAATTTGTATGTTAAAAAAAATTTAGACAAATAATGAATATGTACCTCTGCTATCTTTAAGGATGTATTTTAGGAACTTTCAGTGAAAATATGATGTTGAGCCTAGGCTCTGGTGGGAGGGGGGGCAGAAACTAGTGTTATTTGTCAAAGATGCTACGTGTTTTCACAGAGCAGTAGTGATTTTCCTTCTGTATATTTACTTCTTTGGAAACAATGCTATTTTAAAATGTGCTTGAGAGTAAAAGAATTGTCTCCTTGGAAGGGGAGGGGAGAAAAAAATATGAAAGGAGTGGGGACAGCTACTCGCTCTAAAGAAATACTTTCCCAACGGTAGAAACTTACCCAGAGTCTAACAGTGCAAGTCAGATGCTGGCTGAGTGAAAAGCTGAGATTTTTTTAAGTGAAAAAGAAACCGAAACTTGTTTATGCTTTTGAGAATCGGGAAATCCTTGGAGTTTTCTCAGTGCAGTTGAGAGTGAGTACTGTAATAGCCTGTCAGGTGAAATTGGAGGCTTCGGCTCTAAAGTGCTTTCTTTGCTTTAGGGTTCAGCTGCCATTTACCAGCAAGGTTTGTTCCGACAAGCGCAGGCTCCTCTGTTTGGGAAACGCTCGTGCTGGGAGGGTGCTGCCAGACAGGATCCAGGGGCTGGGGCGATGCTGCTGGGTCTGCGTGCCAGGGCTCTCCCGCGAGAGCTGCGCTACGCCGGCTGAATCTTAACATCCCAGGTCACAGGCACGCATGGCCAGCTTTAACTCCTCGGTACCTGGAGGGACTTGAAAGCATAGTAGCATAGAGTTCTACAGATTGTATGCTTTCTTCATTGCTTGCTCCTCAGAAGAGGAGATAGTTTGGGTAGTAGGTACAACTCAGCTATTTGGGTGGGGGGTTTTTTGATAGGGAGCTTGATAGGAAATAGGAGGAAGAAAGAGGTGTAATTTAGGCAGAAGAAACCCCTGAAGTGCTTGCGGTAGTTCTGTGCATTAAGACAAGCGGTGACAATTGAAGGTTTTGGTTGGTATAGAAAAGCCGTTGTGCAGTTACAGGATTAGCTTAAGGTATTCGTTTCCCGCACTAATTCCAGATACAGTGTGCCATGCCGTTTGTTGCAGGGCACAGAAAACAAAGCCGTTAAGATGCTCTAGTCAACGAGGACGTCATTGACAGATTGTGAACTTTTCAGTATCTTTAAGAATCGTATTGTCTGAAGTTTAGCTACCCATGATCAATACTGGGAACTACATAAAACAAATTTCTTTTTAAAGAGTCAGGCCAGCACGCTGTCTTGGCCAGCTGTCCACTCTTCTCCCATAGGCGCTGCCTCAGGATTTTAATTTCTTACTCCACGAGTGGCTGGAAGCTTTTCTTTCAGGCACATCTCTTTGTTTCCAGAAGGAAAAGGCAGAATGTAGTCCTCTGGAAGCTGATTGTCAAGCAGCAGTACAGTCCAGCTAATAGTGGATGTGGGGAGAGAGATGGGATTAACTGCAGAGAAAGGGTAGGCTGGAGTGAAAAGGCCAGTGAAAAGCCCAGATCCCCAGCTCCAGCCAGCTGAAATTCCTGAGCCATTGCCTAGAGAAAGGAAAAATCCATCTGGCACCTACCCAGGTTAGTCAGAGTAGGAAGAACCATGCTTGGATGCCTTTTAACAAAAGTGGGAAAGAAAAACCAACAGTTCATCCCAGTTACCCAGAATATTGAGTCAAGGTTTCAGATTGGCGTGCTGCTGTATGAGCAAAGGAGGGTTTGATGGGTTAAGGAAATTAAACGCCAGGTTGCTTTCCAGATCATTTGTTTATAGAGATGATCTGAGTACCACCCACCACTATGGGATTATATGTAAAGCAAATAACCAAACAAAACATAAACACCCCGAAAAAGAAAAATCATTTCCAGTCCCCCACCCAGCTGTGATCCACGTTTTTCCTTCAGTAAAGTCATGATCTTTTTCTCTTTGAAATCAGAAAGTCTGTTCCTGGTAGTTCTGCGCTGGGAGGATAAAATTGTGAGTCCAGTATGCGATGAATTATAAGGTAGTCCTGGTGCTTGGAAGCTGTGACGTCAAAGACACAAAATAAAACATGCTTGTTATTGGATTTAATGTAAACTCACCTACATCCAGTTATCTTTAATCCCAAACAAAGAGGCAGAGAAAGCTCTGAAAACACATCTGCAACTGAGACATGAAATGCCAAATGTTCTCCTATGAGCAAAAGGCTTTTGGGGAGGCTATGGCAAGGCTGAGAGGAGCCGGAGCTACAGCTGATGCTTTGCTTGAAGTTGCTTTGCTCTGCTGTTCCAGCACTAGAGGCAGGGTCAGGAAGCACGGCACATGTGGGGCATCCAGACAGGGCAGCAAGGATGCAGGCAGGTTAACCTCAGCGTTACGGTACTGGAATGTGGGAAAAATTTCATACCTACAAGACTGATTTTAGAAAGCACTGAGAATATTTGTGATCAGACGAGGCCAGTAGTTTTTGTAGTTGTAAAGTTAAATGTAAATATGCATATTGGTATCCTTTGGAGGCCATGCCAGTTTTGGTTTCAGAAAGTGAAGTTTGAATGGGTTTTTTTTTAGGGTACCTGACCTGTTTCCTGTGGCCCAGTGTCAACCAAAACTTCTCCCTGAAAGTGCTTCAGCATTAAAAGAAAACACCTCTCAGTCTGTTTGTAATCACAGTTCCTTCAAAGGAGGGCTGAACTGGGAGAGATAGCTTTGCTCATCCCCTCTCTCGCCTTTTCACCCTTTTCATCTCCCTGCTGCTTCCTTATTCTTAGCAGAGAGGAGAGAGAAAGCAAAGGCTTTTCCCCTTGTAGCTCTCCCTGGCTCTTCCTTCACCCACTTAGGTGCAGACCAGCAGAGGGAGGGCCCTTCCTTCATCTTGGCCCAGGCTTTGGGATGCCCAGAGCTTTCGGCCAGAAAGCTGGAGCGGGACTGCCGCCCAGCAGCTCTGAGGGATGCAGGGCCATGTCTACCCTTTAAGCTACCGACCTTGCTGTCAGGAGCCAGTTTTGCCACCCTGGAGAGGCGGGACGGGAGAGGGAGATGAGACCTGTGACGCCCTGTGGAGCTCCAGGTCATAGAACTACTGGTACCAAGCCTGCCAAAAGTTAAAACCTCCACAGCGGTGCCTACCTCTGTTTCAGCATCACTCAAAGTTTGCTGCGTCTCACCACTGGTGCTATTTCTTGGTGGCTTACCAGTGGATTTCATCAGTTTCTCGCTCAGTTTGCTGCCGCAGTCTGAGAGCAACTGGTACTGCTCCATCAACTGCATCGTGGCGTATGCAGTGATTCGAGCAAGTGGCCATGCAAAAGCCTTACCAGCCGACGGAGAGCCCACCGTTGGTTTCAGGGCCTTTGGATCAGGCACAGAGAGCTGTCAGAACGGCAGTTATGGCTCTGGAACGAAAATATTGAGCAAAGCAATTGTAGCAGTGAATTGACACTGATGTTCTTAAAACCTCAGTAATCCTGACCACATGAAATTCAGCCTTTCTGGTGACTGAAATAACAGTGAGACTTAGGTCATATCATGGACGAATCGCCTGTAAAGTTTCATTTTCAAAAACTGAATTGTTCATGAGTTACAGAAGAGTAACCCCAAAACCCCACCAAAAAACTTGCATTCTGTTTCTTTTCAAGCGGAGGCAACAAAACAGGCAAAATTACTGTAAAGGTTTTTTTCTGACCTTAATTGCTGCCAGGCCGAACGAAGGGCTGTATGCTGTTCACCTTACGCACGCTCCTAAAGACTGTTAAAGCCCACAGGCGCTGGGTCAACGGACTGAAAAAAGGCAATGCTCAGCCCACGGGCAGATCTGCAGTGCCGGGGGGAGAGGGGAGCCCTGATACCTCTCTCCGGTGACTCTCCCTGCCCGCTACCTGCCTGCGCAGGTAGGCACCCACGGGATGCTGATAGGCATCTCGCCAGGATAGTGCAGGACCGCGTACAGAGCTGCAGCCTGCCAGCCGCCCCGCGATATGCTGTCCCCAGGAAATGATAGGCTCTATGACTGTCTACACAGATCTACTTACTGTTCTAGAACAAATGCATCCACTGTCTTGCCTGCCGCACGGGCTGTGTCCTTCTTGCCCTGCTTTTTAATTATATTTTTTTCTACCCCATAATGGAAGTGAAGGATTTTGGTTGCGTTATGGCAACTGGGGCTGGACCTGGGAGGCTTGGGTCCCATTCCTGGGGCCGCAGCAGACCTGCTCAGAGGTCTTGAGAGATTTCCTCAGTCTTTCAGGCCTTCTGTTCCCCTTTCCTTGTCCTGCACCACCATGCTGCTGAAGAAATATGCTTTTTCTTCCTTTTTCTTGACTCATGCCATGTTTAGGACTCCACAACCTCTGATCCCAAGCCCAGTGAAATCAGTAGGATCCCTCCCGTTAACTTTAAGTGGGCTCTGAATGACACCCTGTATTCTGTAGACAAGGAAAGATGAATGACTGCTTTGAGATGTCTTCCCCTCTCTGACCAAAAATTGCTGTAGGCTGGCTAACAGCCAATTTGAACTGTAGAAAACATTATTTTTATTAATAATATTTAAGCTGAAGGCTGCAATCAGAGACCAGCTGTAGGAGCTTATAGTAAATACAGCTCTCCCATGGCAAGTCTGAGATAGCAGCTCTACTGGAAATAAGTCCCCACTCCTTTTATACTTGGGGTTAGCGAGTGACTGTGACTTACAGCATTAAGGAGGGTGAGGGGTTCCCCGTGCCTCCCGCAGAGGTGGGCAGGGGAGTGCCATTAACCCCTGAGAGCAGCGAGGATAGTAAGTCTCTGCCAGTTCCCAGAGACACATAAAATACGAGGTGTAAAATCCCCAGGAGCACAGGGAGCAGGGGGAAGGAAGGGAAGGGGTTGGGGATAAAAGGAACGAAGCTCTCCCCACGGCCAGGGATGTGGCTTCCCGCACAGGCAGGCTGGGTAACCCCAGGAGCTCTACATAATCCCCGCCTTTTCGGTCCGGTGAACAGAGTTAGGGAAGATGATTCAGGGAGCCAAAGAGATGGAATAAAAGGTGTGACAGCGGGTAACAAGGGAAGATGGACAATGGGAATGGGGTAAATCTGGGAAAGACCATGGCTACCAACGGTGGGTGTTTGGCCCCGGAGAGCCAAGAGCGAGTCATATCTCCTGTCCCACAGCACTCAACTCGGGTACGCTAGAAATAGCAAGCAGCTCCTCCCCAGTGTCTCTAGTTTAGCGTTTTCCTTCATAGCAATGCAGGAGCATTATTTTAGGATGTGACGCTTGACACTTCATGAGCACAAGCCTGCCTTTCCCCACCGTTATTATTTTGAAAAAGAAGTTAGGAAGGAAAATAATTAAAATCCCATTACAGCTCCAATTCTGTCATCTTCCTTCCCAGAACAAGCATTAAAATTTTTATTAATAAATGTGCAATTACTGGTGACCTCTGAATAATTTCTCCAACCTTAATTTCCCCTCACTGCAATACTGTGTTGTATTACTCTATTTTTACTCTTTGCTTTCCTTATTTGATGTGTTTACTGAAGTTATAATTTTCATATTAAACATGTTCTCGTTGAAAAATTGCTTTCTCAAAAATGATTTAAAAAATAGTAATCTTTTTATTGACTGGGAATTTAAACACGTAAAAAGTTAGAAACTGTTAGCTGAAAACGCATTTTTTAGCAGGCTACTCCTTAATAATGATTTCAAGGAATTTAGAAGTAAGAAAGCCTGAAAAAAATGGTCAGTCATCCCCCCACCCAAACCTCTATAAAACTGAAAAAAAAAAGTTCAGGTGTGTATCCCTTGGAAAGAAAACTGGTTGTGAATCATGGCTTCGCTTTATGAAACTGGCATTCATAACCAATTTAAATAAAATTCAGACAGTTTTTATAGAATGTTAAAGAATAAAGATATGCCTTGTTCCAAAGGAAGTGAAGTGCGGTGAAATAAAATTCGTGAGATTTCCTTCCACGTAAATTGGAAATAAAATTTCCAAAGTCATCACCCAGAGCTATAAATATTTTCTTCTCAGGGTCTGTGCAGGGGATGCAGATGATTCGATAGGGCCCGTGGGGCACCCTGGCAGCTACCTGGGAAGAGCCGTCCCTCGCCCCGCGTCTCGCCACAGCCATACCTGCAGCACAGGCTCAGGCCATAAAACTGGCTCTGGTCCCCTGTGCTCAGGTCCTTTTGCACCTCTGACCCTGCCTCTCACTCCTGCAGGGTGTGAGTGAGAATGGGTTTTGTCAGCTCTGAAGAGATGCCCACACAGACCAGTGTGACTCCCTGTAACGGTGCAGTTGCCTTATGCCTTACCTTGCTGCGTGCGTTGTCCTCCCCATTAAAAGGGAAAAGAGTCTGAAGGTTTTGACCTCTTTAAGAGCCAACATACAGCAGTAAGAGAGTGGTATTTTGAAAATCAAGAGCCTATGTTCTTTTTATTTCTTGGAGCTAAGATCCAGCCCGTGGGAAGGAGGGTTGAGAAAAGCCTGGCCACCATTCAGCTGGACTGCAGGGAGGCTTAGGGGTGCTCTGGTATGTTGAGTGTGTGCTGTCCCGTCTTTGGGAATCTCTGGGACTGTGCAGCGCTTCCAGGAATGACGTCCCAAGAAGGCAGATTAATGCCATGCAGTTATCTGAAGGCACAGTGAAGAAGATCTGTCTGCAAGGAGCGCACATCTAACTGCTCACTGCTCTCTGTGGCAGGCACCTTTTTTACATCTCAGCAGTGACGTGTATTATATTGCTTTCGGGATAGGAAAAAAAACCCAAAATATAAATCCTGCATTTTATTATAGAAGTTAATACCAATAATTACTTAAAATGTAATGAATTTCAGTTCTCACTTAATTGCTTTTGAGTAGTTCACTTAACTTATTAAAAAGAAGCAAGGACATATTCATTTAATGAGCAGCAGCAGCCTTGGCCTAGCATCTGCCTACATTCTCTTTTCAATTAATCAATTATAGTCCAATGGTGTGTAATTACACATTAAGAAAGTTATTGGATATCGCAGCATGGCTGTCCCAGGGGGCTCATGAATACACTAATATAACACACCTGTAATGACCTGTTCTCAGATCGGCAAATTGCTCCCATTTCTCTCTCTCTCTCATTGCTAAATGAAGATGAGAGCAATTACCATTAACTTTTTGAGTCACATCTAGTCAATGAGAGAGAAAAAAGATCCCTACCAGCATTCATAATAAATCTGCCTGTTGGTACTGAGTATTTTAACCGCACCAGGCATCGAGCTGGAAGGCAGTAAAGGCGCACCGGGATCCAGGGTTCCTGGAGTCCCGGGGCCGGCCTGGCCTGCGCACACGCTTCGCCTGTAGACGAGAGAAAAAGGCAAGCAGGAAAACCTCGTCCGATCACATCCAGGCGTAATTTGCCTGGCTTGTTTCGAATCAAACCAAACTCTGGAACTGATCCCTATGCAGTGGCGCTAAGTCTTTGCATAGCAACTAAGCCGTGTTGCTGTTGTGTTGGGGTTTTTTTCGAACGATAGAAAGAACAAAATTTACTATGTAATGGCAGAAAGGCTTCGGCTGTGCGAGAGGATACAGTCACCAATGCTTTCTTATTAATGCATAACAAATGAAACCAAGGAGGGACTCTTAATCTGCATAATGAAGTCTGACAGATTCTAAATTGGTGGTTTAGTCAACTGAAGGGTCCAAAAATGCTCCATGGAAGTGAGCTTCTGATGGCTCCATAAGTCAAATGGGAGATGGTATCTGTCAACATTTTTATAAGTGTTGTCTTGCACAGTGTGATGTCGATATGCCGTTGTCTCTCTGGGTAGAAATGTCTGTTTCCCCGCGTGCTCTCACTTCTGGACTGGGGTCTTTCAGGTGGGTGTCCATGCAGATCAGTGTGCAGCAGTATCTCGAGCACAGCTGTTCTTTACAAGCAGGGTCCATTTTGCTCATAGCAATCTGAATTATTTCCATGCTGTATGCCTTGCACCGAACTAGCATTAGCAACTTCAGTGGCGCCTTCATCATGCTGGAGGTTGCTTCTCTTTTTAAGGACCGTGCATGCCTCCTTGCACTTGATATGCCTCAGGATAACACTCCCGTGGGATTCGGGTGGTCAGACATTGCTCTCAGTTGCACTCACAGTGAGGTGATGGATGTTTCGGTCTGAGCTTCAGCTGGGTCCGTATCTCACTCTGGTTTTCACCTGCGCCACGCTTCTTCCCAGTTCCACAGCACCCTTTGGTTTAGGGCACGGTTCAGTTCACATGCCTAGCTGTAGCATCTCAGGATTCCACATCTGGGCGGGACTCTGTCTCTAGGTCGTGTTGAGAGTTAACAGAGGAAGGCAAGCACTTCTAGAGCGTGGTTTACTCAAAATAATTAGGTGCTGATTTAGGATTGGTAAAACCACCTTTAGATGTGCCTGTATCTGTTCATTAACTAGATACATACCTTCCACGTGACACCTACATTTGCAGTAGCTGCAGTGATCAGTTGAACTGTGTATTTCTGCATCTGTCTAAGTTGAAGCTTGCCCACAGAGCCATTCAGTTCAACCAGAGGGACTGCCTGTATGCTTGAAGTTAGGTATGTGCTAAGTTTGTGTTCAGATGTCTGGTCTCCAGCTTTGAAATGGGGATGTTGTTATTTAATTGCCTTTACGTGCAATTTGAGATTGAGATTAAAATGTTAGAAGTGCAAAGCGAGAGGTGTTATTTAATGTTGTGTTATACTCCAAATAGCTAACAACAGCACCCTTGGTATTTGCAGAGAAGTTCATTTATTATGAATTATTGTCTGGCACAGTAGGAGAAAACAGGTTCTGAGGTTTACATTTAGGTATTTAAAACCAATTTGACTGCCCAGGCAGTGCATAGTAAGTGAAGCAAGCAGAGCAGTGGGTGATCAAAGTGTGCATGTGTACAATGTTCTCAGATTCCTGTAAGTTCACAGCTTTGTTTATGCTCAGGTCCAAAATTTAGTTCTGTGTTGTTTTTTTTCTTCTCATTTTGTCAGTGCCTGAATGATCAATTAAAAATGTTTTAAACAGAGAAAGGAACACAATTTTAGTCTAGAGCTTTAATACAGGCTAGTTAAATATTGGTCCTAAAAAACCTGTCCGTTGGCTCTTAAGTTGCCTAGTTTTTGTGTGTCTGATGGGGGGGAGGGTGGTATTTCATTCAGCTGCAAAAATTGGTTTCTAGCTGCAAAAATTCGTTTCTAGCTGTATTCTCTGCAAGAGGTTGTAACTCTTTGCATGTCACTTTCCTAATTGAGCAATAAACTCTGTATTGTACTAATACTCTTCATTATGAGGAGTAAACATGCGTCTTCTAAACAGGCAGAGAAATAATTGACCACCTGTGGCCGGTCCTGAATGAACGCTACTGCACATGCCACGGAAATTAATGTCTCCTTAGGCAAGATGGGAAACAGTCGTTTTCTGAGAGATTTTGTGTTCGTGGTTAGGAAGCTAACACACCCCATACATTCCCACTTTCTGACTACATGGATTTCCGACTGCTGAGGGAGGAAGCACTTGGTGCTGACCCTCTCTCTGTCTTTGGGACTCAAGCAGCAGCTTCATTTGTTAAACACATTAAGCCGAGGGCCAGATTCTGGCTGGAGCTGGGGATGCCTTTACATCACTCTGGCAAGAGAAAGAAGTCTCAAAAGGTGGTGTGCATGTAAGGTACTCTCGTGGCCCCTTTCTGCTGCCAGAGCGGTGCAAAGGAGTCCCGAAGCGGGTGAGAATCCGTGCCGAACACGGGTTTGTGTAATGCCGGAAGGTAGCGCCAGGACATTGTGCTGGTGTGTCGTGTTCCAGCTGGCCCGACACCGAGGCGTGAGGGCCGAGGGATGCTGGAAGCGAAAATATTAAGAGAGCTAAGAGATAGAGTCAGTAGAGAGAAATGATAAATGCTTCTCAGTTATTTTTCACTTTGTATTATAAATCTCTGGGACCGTATCTCATGTAAACCACCAGATCCTTCAGGTCCAGTCTCTTCTTTAAATTGGAAGTGATCCAGTTTCTTCTTTAAACTGGAAGCAGGGAGTGCCACGAGAAAAGCGCCCAGGTGAGACTCCTGGGTGTGCACGCACCCGCAGCTCGTGATGCCCCTGCCAGAGCACGTGCCCGGGGAGGAGCGGCATCCTCGGCAGGTGCACGCACGCCCTTACAGACGCAGGGGTTGTGCAGGGCCTGGAAAATGTGTCCAGTCTTATCTTATCCATATCCTATTTCTTCCTCTCCAAGAGATTGCAGGGGTCTGTGTGGAGCAAATGCTGTTCTCCCCAGCGGGTGTGCTCGGTGTATTGCCACGGGGCTTTGTGCTGTCAGCCTTCTTATTCACCACGCCACGTTCAGTTAATGAGGGGTTGTAGCTGACGTCCTGGCGCAGTGCAGCAGTCCAGCTTCAGGTCTCTTCTTCCTCCAGCCACAAACTAGGGTTGAAAGTCTCCCCAGCAGCGAGAGCCAAGGCCTGGATGAGTGCAAGCTGTCCCAAGTTCAAACCAGATTAGCTCAAGATCGCTGTGATCAGTGAAAGGAAATAACTGGAGGGTCTGGCTGCTGACATAACCCCACATAAATGAAGATACTTGCCCGCATTAGTTATCAAAATCCTTCCTTGGGGACCTCGCTGAAATCTCAGCTGCCCTAAGTCACCACACAGCAGCAGTGGCAGAAGTGGTGGTTTCTTTTTGTTCAGGAGCAGAGAGCTTTTCTCTCCAGTGCCGCCCTGCTGAGATGGTTTCTAGCTGCAGAAATTCATTTCTAGCTGTATTCTCCACAATTCACCCTTTGGTGGCCACCTCTGTGCTCAGCCAGGAGGGAGCAGCAGCTGAGCCAGGGACCGCAGCAGCTGCTTGGGTGAGCTGCAGTACCTTGCTCACGTCCTTGGGAAGCAGGCTGTGCTTGCCTCCATCGAATTTACTGTAATCCCACCGTGGTTTGCCTCCAGCTCAGCTGAGTCAGTGTAAGCGCTGGGAGGAGCCGTCATGTAGACAAGTTTGGCCCAGTTTCCCCCCCTCCCGTGTTGTTAGAAAAACCCGCTGAAAGCAAATCTGATTAACACAACAGAGAAAATAGCTCTGCTGTACAACATTGAGGATTGCCACTAGTGCAGGTACGTCGCGAGAAGTGGAAATGGCCTTTTGAATTTTCACAGGCTGATGGGTGCTGCACAGTCTGTGCTGGCTGTCTGCGGGTTCCCAGGCGCTGAGCTAGCAAAATCCCGCATGGCCTGAGGAATCTGCCTTTTATTTTCAGAGCCACTTTTTGAATGTCAGAGTGACAGCACAGCGATACCACAGGGCACTGCCACAGCAGGAGCGTCGTGGAGGTACCGCATCCCTGGCGTGCAAAGCCCTGGTTCTGCACCAAAATCCGTCGGGGTAAATGCGGGTAGCCGTGCCAGAGGTATGAGCTGCTGCAGGCACAGGGACCTCCCAGTGCTCTCAGGGTTAGAAAACCACAAAGAGGGCAAATCGAAAATAGCCTGAACTTTGTTGATCCTCCAGGAACTGCACATAGCTCTGTCTTAGAAGAGGGGTTTGGAGAGTGCCTGGGCCGTAGCACTTAGAGGGCATCAGAAGTGTTTAGATTTCACACTGTGTGTTTTCTCACTGCTCCTTGTTTCCTACAATTAGAATATTAGAATAGAATAGAATCATTAAGGTTGGAAGTGACCTCAAGGATCATCTAGTCCTACCATCCCCCCACCACCTATTACCCACTAAACCACGTCCCTAAGTACCACATCTCACCTTTCCTTAAACACCCTCAGGGATGGTGACTCCACCACCTCCCTGGGCAACCCGTTCCAATGCCCGACCACCCTTTCAGAGAAGAATTTTCTCCTCATCTCCAACCTGAACCTTCCCTGGCGCAACTTGCAGCCGTTCCCCCTTGTCCTGTCACTAGTTATCTGCGAGAAGAGGCCAACCCCCAGCTCGCCACAACTCCCTTTCAGGTAGTTGTAGAGGGCAATAAGGTCTCCCCTGAGCCTCCTCTTCTCCAGACTAAACAAGCCCAGTTCCTTCAGCCGCTCCTCGTAAGACCTGTGCTCCAGCCCCTTCACCAGTTTCGTTGCCCTTCTCTGGACACGCTCCAGGGCTTCAATGTCTTTCTTGTGGTGAGGGGCCCAAAACTGGACACAGTACTCGAGGTGCGGCCTCACCAGGGCCGAGTACAGGGGGATGATCACCTCCCTGCTCCTGCTGGCTACACTATTCCTGAAACAGGCCAGGATGCCGTTGGCCTTCTTGGCCACCTGGGCACACTGCCGGCTCATGTCCAGGCGAGCATCAATCAGCACCCCCAGGTCCTTTTTCTCTACACAGCTTTTGCTCCTTTTCATGGCTGTGAACACAGTTCCCTGGGTGAGCTCTGGAAGGAGCCTTGCTCAGAGCAGGTCACCCTGAATTTGAGACAAGTGCTTCATCTATAGTGTATATATATACAGTGAAAAGCTAGAAATCGAAATGATCTGTTAGTTCCTCCAGTCAGTGCTTCTGTTCTAAAGCATAGCTGTAATGTGCTGTAGGCTGGGGAGGGAAGAGAAAATGGCTCACTTTTCTGTAAATGGAGAAGCAGTGAGTGCCATGATCTGGTCTGAGAGAAACCTCCCTGCAATATCGACAGCGCGTGCTCCCTTTTATACAACCTCACTCTTCAGTGAAGGCACTGGGGGCATTCTGAAGCTGTGCCTGGCACCCCTGCCTGTGAGCATGATCGAGAAGGAGAGCAAGGGAGAGGAGAAGGGAGAGAAAAGGGCACAGACTTTTGGTGAGGACAGGGAAGTGATTTCAGGTGTCTGTGGCACCACACGAACCTTGCGTGGTTAGTATGCGGTTAGTGTCTTCCTGAGCACAATATACCCTGGAGAATGGAGGAAACAGTAGTGGGTAGAGATGGGGTGGAGGGAGCAAGAACTACCTGCAGATGTGGCACTGAAAAATTCCAGAGGCGTTGCGACTATTTTTAGCAAAAGTGCAAACAGCGATAGATGCCATGGGGCTGCTGTCACTAAAATTTGGCTATAAGCAACATATTCATATTTAAACAAGTCAGCTTTGCACATTGAAATGAGCAAACACTCTCTCTGTGCTTGTTTGTTTGTTGTGCAGAAGCCATCAGCTTTGCTCCTTATCCCTTCACCGTGGTGGTGATGCGGAGTCGTGATGATGGATTGGCTGTCTGTCTAGCTTATCTGCAAGGCCACAAAACATTTATATCTTACACGGCATGATAGGCTGTTCTCATGCAACAGTGGAAAATAGGAATCTGGGGCTGCCCTTGCAAAAGTACCGCCTCCTGCAGAACCATTGCCATTCCAGTAAAGCTCGCTTGGCACAGTTTGTACAGCTAAGCACATCCACTGTGAAACCTAACACTGGGATGCACATGAATAAAATCACACCAAATCAGGAGAGGAGCGAGCATCAGAGAAGCTTTTGAACGCAGGGGGCAAACCAGCAAGGATGGAGTTCCTGCAGTTTCTCTCCTGCTTTGAGGGGGCCTGTGTCACCTCTGGTAAAAGGCTTCCAGCTTACACCAGCGTTGTACTTGGCCAATTATCTTATTTAGGTATCTCATATATATTTAGGTCTTGAAAAGGTCAACAGCAGAGCACGGCCGGGCAGGGTTTTTTGAAGCTATAGGACTAGAAGCTTTGCTTCTAGCATCATTAGAAAATAATTGCTTGTGAATGTCCAGGGATTTGAATCTACATGTTGAAGCTCTGAAAAGGAGGACAGAAAGGTTTAAAACATTGAAACAGCTGCTGCTAACGTTACCCTCGCTGCAGACGCCAGGCAGGGAGCGAGTGGAGCGCGGCGGGGGGCATGACGGCTGCGCCTCGCCTGCCTTGGTACCCTTGTGCTGGACCCTGTCTCCTGGGGCTGCTCCTCATGTGACCGTCCCCAGCACCAACACCTCCGCCGTCCAGAGTGCACACAGGCTGGTGTGTGTTTATCGAAAGCTGCGGTGAGACAGGGATCATCCCTGTGGCACTCCGGCTGAGCTGTTTCTAGCGAAGTCTATCTGCTATTCTTCCATTTTTAATTATTTTTGTCCTTTGTTTTTGGCTTTCTGTTCCTTGCAGCTTTTTCCTCAGGTCTCTCTTCCCCTTCTGAATATCTCTCTTCCTCCATTACTATCTTTCCTTTCTCTCAGTGTAACTGTCTTCTTCCCCTTCTTCATCGTAAATCACATCACTTATTTTTTATGCCCCCACTTGTTTTCGAAGTTGCTGTAGTCTTTGGCTCCTCGGTGCTCTTAGCTGTAGTCAGTCCTCTTCCCTAAACGTTGCAAGGCCGAGGTGCTACTCAGTGTGATTTTTTCCATCTAAAAACCTGTCAGTTACCTGCCGCTGCACACAGCTTGATTCCTTTGTGTGACCAGACTGGGTGGCTTGTGACTCCGAAGGCAAGCCCTGGGTTTCTTACAAGGAAGATTGCCTCGATGCCTGGTGTTAGACCAGTCCTTAATGAGGCGCCTGTTCACCCCTCAGCTCTGTTACGGCTATTCCGCGTGACCCTGGCTAAGTCATTTTCTCTCTGTCTCTGCTCCCCATTCAGAAAACGGGCATAATTGCACTTCCGCAGCCCTTGTGGAATTGCGACGATGAATTCCTCCTGCTTGCCTTTGCCCTTAGCCCGTCCCTTTTGTCTGCACGATTGTCAGCAGGGATAAAGCGCCACCAAATCAGGGTAGCCAGGGTCAGCGCAAAGCTTATGCCCCGAGCGGCTGGCCCAGCCACTCGCCATATCCTAATCACATTGATAGCAGCGAGCCGGCTTTATTACCGTTTGCGTAGCAGTCTCGTGTGCTTTGAGGAGCTTCCTGTGCTATCTGTGAAGAGCAAAAGGAGAAGTTTCCAAGGCAGGGTGCCCAGGAGCACGCAGTGGTTATTGCAGGACAAAGAGGGAAAACGGTTTCCTTTGAGGACTCGCTCCACAGGGCGTCAGCAGGCAATGTGGGGCCTTGGATGTGCCAGAAGGAGAGGGAGGGAGGCAAGGCAATCGCTCCATTTCTAAAACCCATGCCCTGTTTTCATCCCTGTTGTCCATCCTGCTTCCCTCACCATCCCCACTATAGTTCTGTGACAATAACGAAATAAAGGAATGCAAGGCATCCTTAAGCCTCTCATTGTTGCCAAGTAATGCTAATAGCACTTTCTCGCTCACATACCTGCTTCTGAACACTAATGTCATTTAATTATCGTGATGTTGCAAATGAAGGTGCCCACACACAAATTCAATATGGATGTGATTATTAGAGGTGGAATGCCAATTAAGCACACACCAAAAGCAAGTGGTGTATTTTTGATTTGTCATCTGATTTATTATCATTTACTTCTCACGCCTCAGACAGCACCGCCTGAGTCA
Organism: Psophia crepitans; assembly: GCA_013399095.1. Lineage (NCBI taxonomy): Eukaryota > Metazoa > Chordata > Aves > Gruiformes > Psophiidae > Psophia > Psophia crepitans. Next base: position 81,826 of record VWZZ01008485.1, read on the forward strand.
GGAGTAGAGAACCAGCCCTTTGTACGTAAAGCTTGCTCTTAAATCTTCACTTCACAAGAAAAACAGCAACTGGCATGAACCGTTTGTTTTCCAAATACAACTGGGAGTGTAGTTCTGAAGCGTTCTTCATCTCACGTAAGGCACACATGGGAAGTATGACTTTTGGTGGGCAGATGCACATCTCCAAACCAAGCACTGAATACAATACCATTCACATACATAACATATGTCAAAAAGCCTTCAGTGAATATCCAAATTCCGCAGGGAAGAAAATCCAGCTTGCAGCCAGTTTAAATGTATTGGCCAAATCAGCTAAGAAGATCTGCAGGCTCGGGCTTCAGCAGCTAGGGGTGTATTGTCTGCCTACCAGCTAATTACTGGGCTTTTCAATTTTTAGATATCTCCTGGAACTGCATTTTTCAATTCCAGTCAGTCAGCGTTGCCTTTCAGAGTGAGGAGCACAGCGCTGGTGGAGCATCCCGCCTTGTTGTGCAGCCTGGGCACATTTATGATGTTCTGCTCTCCCAACCTGTAAAGGGTCCTTCTTTGCATACAGTGCACTGCTCACCATGCAAGCAGCTCATTATCCCAGGCATTTCAAGACTAATTTGTAGGACATTTGGTTAATTTGCATAAGCCATGCAGTACACAGAAGATGTCTCCACAATAAAGTAATATGCCAAAATCGGAATTTATGTGAAAACATGAATACGGGGCGGGGGGGTGGGGGGGGGAAGCATTTTTAAGAAGCTGTCATTAGCACCGATCTCTGAATGAATACCTCTGATAAAAAGTCACAGAATCTGCCTCTCCACCTACTGTATGTGAAGCTCCCAGATAATTTTCTGCTTTGAATCTTCCTCGTCTTTTTATTAAGGAAGATGGGTTTTGATCCTTAAAACAGCCTTGAAATATGAATGCTTGGCGCTGTTGGCTTTGTCTAAAAAGGAAACAAAATCCCCCAAACTGAATCCAAATCGAGGGCTGCACGTTCAGCTATCACTGCGAGGAGCCTCACGCGTCCGCTGCTCTGATTATTACCTTGACACCAGAAACAGGAGGGCCTGTAATCCTTGAAACAGCTGACATCTGAAGCGCTGATTCTTCCTGTGCTTTGAGTTAGTCAGTCCTTGATCTCCGTGCCTGGCATGCAAGCCCGGCTTTCACTGAAACCTGACCTCCTGGTCCCTTCTTCTGCAGCCCTGTTTGTCTTCTGCCATTCAGAAACGCGCAGCTTCTGTCCTCAGGACTCTGAATTAGAGCTGCACGGGTCAAGGGAGCAAACAGGAGAGTTGTCGTTATTGGATCCAATGCCTGCCCTTGATTTAGGTGTCCTTGGGTTTGATTTTTATTGTTTTTTTAAAAAAACCAAACAATTACAAAATAAGATGTTGAAAGAAGCTTTTTAAGCAAAGCTTTGCCCTGCAAGGTGACACTGGCTTTCCATGATCTCTACCACATGACTGCTTCACCTGCAAGTGCAGATGGTTTTGCTCCCTTCTTTGCAAAGCCAGCCTGGGATTTGAAAGTCAAGTTGGTTTCTTACTTCTCTCCCTAATATGTCTTCTGCCATTATGAGGCCTCTGAAGAGCACATTAAGTCCGTATTTACCCCTGTGCAATCTAATTAACTTCCAGAATAACTGTGCAGGTGTAACTGAGATCTCTGTTTGAAGGCAGCTTTGCTCCACTTATTATAATTGAAGGAACTGTTTGGCCAGCAGCATTTCTATTAGTAGTAATGCTGTTTGGAAAGGAAATAACTTAGTTGGACTTTCAGACTGCATTTGTGGGAATGCCAGCTAGAATTGCATAAGTGAATGCATATATATCTGCTTACTTGTAAATAGAAGCTAACTTGGGCTGGAAATCACACGTACAGTAAACGTGTAATCCTGATGCCGTTGCTACAAATTCATTTCCCAGGGCAGAGCTATGGTTTCAAGAGCCCATTTCAGTGCTTTATTGTTTTGAAGGTTTGAACAGTGTTGGTTGTTCACTTTGGTGCATCACGTGTAGTTCCAGTTAGGTGAAACCTCCTGGGTATTTAGTGGCTTGTTCAGCTCGCACCAGAAGTTACTCTGTTATGTCATTCTAGCTTTTAAGATTGGTATTTTCACTTGCAGGAATTTGTGGGGTCTTTCAATCAAACTGTAGTACAGGTTGCATGGAACTGACAGCATTAGTTTGAACATAATGAGTGTGTTCAATAGGAACAATACATGCCGGTTGTTGGTTTACTCTCTTCCAACTTGAATCACTTTTTGCTATTCTAAGATGTTAGAAGCACATTTTTTTCCTCTGGGGATTTACAGTTTCTCTTAGTGTTTTGATTACTTGTGAATAATTTGATAGAAAACCCCTTACGCATGTGCCTGTGATGTACAGCGTCTAGCTTGGATTTGGTTTTTGACTGATACCTCATAGCTGAAGTTACTGTATACAACAAAAAACATTTGTAATGCTGTCAGACAGGAAAAATCTCTTTTCTGCAACTTGACTCAAATTTGTTATGTGTATAGCTCCGTGAAGTTCAGTAGATGTAAATACAGATTAATTATTTAAAAAGTAATAGGAAGGAATGAGCTTCCAAACATGTAGTGTTTAATTATTTAAAACCTGTAATGGAATTTCAACCCTTGCACATACCTCATATCTCTCGTTGTGCTTGGACAAGAGCCTGAGGTTAACTGGCATGTCCCCACCTCCCAGTCATCTCCCCTCCTGTATCACAGGGTGATAAATGTGTCTGGTAGATGTGAAGAACCGTCAGTATTCTCAGTCCCATCTACTGGTGAATATGCTGCACTTAACTCTGACTTCCTTTCCCCCCGTTGCTATATTGCATCCTGCAATAGGCCATTCCATGTAACATTTCATGTAACGAGATGTGTACGAATGCACAAGTGTGCACACGTCCATACCTAACCACAGAGGACCAAGTCCTAAAGTCTGGGCTTGGTCAAACTCCTCATGACTGCTGATCCCACCGAGTGGAAAGAGCCCCAGAGTAATGTTGCACTTTGGCTGTTTGGTGGTCGTGGTTCAAGGCACCCTCTGTATGTGATTGTACTGGATGATGTACACACGTGTAGGACAACCTGATTCCCATTTCAAAAAACTCATGCTCTAAGTAGGCTGGTCAGATAGGGAAAAACCTTCTCCCCATCTTAAAAGGAGGATCAAAGATATAGACTGAAAATAAAGAACATACAAGCCTCCCAGCTTGAAAGACCTAAGCTTATCCTCCCTTCTCTCCCTCTACAATGGATGGAAAGAGACAGTTCTGCTGGGAGCAGTTCAAAGCCTTCGGTTTCTGCTGTGATCCACCCTCCTGAGACCTCACCTCTGTCCACAGACCTGTGCTGGTAAATACCTAAAATTGGGCCGTCTGGATTATTTCAATGCCTACCCTTCCCCTTGTCCAATGTTACTCAGGAATTTTGTGTCTGTGGGGAATGACTAATGCCAGTCTGGCAAGTCCCAGCTCAGCACCTTCTGAGGTGCTACATAACCTTCCTTCTTTTACTGCTCTAAGTCACTGGATGAGGAGCACTTGACCCAGGGTGGGTGTTAAAGTAAATCTAAAGAAAAGCACTTAAAAGAAAAGCAAACACTTCAGTTGTGTTGAACAAATATACAGTTAAGAGTCTTTGTATGCAACGGTTACTGGTCTTCATTTGCCAGCCAGATCTCAGCTGGTTCGATGAGGAATAGTTCCAGCAATGCTACACCCTGTGAAGTTGTTATCAGAAGGAGTTTTGTGGAAAGACCTAGGGAAGGAAAAGGGCTGGAGATTGGAAGACAAGAGTTAGTCCTCTTTGAGGAGGAGTCTAAAGAGCGTAGCACTCTTGAGAGCCTTGCTTACGATATGCGTGCAGGGTGAGGGTTTAAACACGTTCATTTCTTTTGTCCCAGTGTGCAGCTTCCACGTAGCTGCTTCATCGCACATGTCATGCAATGAGAAAATCATCTGCATGATCTTGTAGGTATGACATTTTCCGCCATGATGCATTTACATAATAAAATCTGCGGTCGCAGCATGCATCATATGTACAGGCAAGGAATGAGTGCCATCTACAGTAACGCGGTGCATTACTAAAGGGTCCTCTGTAATTGTGTTCTTTACTGAATAGCACGTCTGATGACTTCTGCTGTAATGTACCCTCCTTGGTGAGAAATTAATACTTTGTGCCAAATTCAACTCTCAGTTACATGGTTCAAATTGAAAAAACAACACTAGCTTCAGTGGAGTTATCCCAGATTCATCCCAGGGTTACTAAGAATAGATCTGATTTATGTAAATAGCCGGGTGTCAGGTACGCTCCAGTGCTAAACACTTTCTAAACAGGGGGCTAAGTAGGACCTTTTCATTTGAATAGGAAAGACCTAGTGGGACTTTTTTTTTCCACATCCATACCCTGCTTGTGTGTATCACCAAGGAAGAAGGTGTGTTTTCCATTCCTTGAGAACCAGCAAATGTTTCGGGCCTGACAGAAGCATCATAGTGGGCAGCGGGGTCCATGAATTGCTGGCCCTCCGTCCTTCAGGCATCGGCCACAGGAAGAGCTGGTTGCTGCCCACCACCCTTGCAGCCGACAGGTCCTCTCGGAGGAAGCCCAGCTTCATGGCAGGAATGTTCTTAGTAAAACAAGATGGACATTAGCAGAAGAAGGCAAGGAAGTTTTCACACACATTAGTTCACCATATGTTTGGCTTTGGGCTGCAGTTTCAGACCTTTATAACTCCTCATTTATTATTTTTAAAGCTAAAATCCTGGAGAACAGTGGTTTAAGATAGCTAGGGACCATAATAGTCATGGTAAATCCAGAAACAAGAGTAATCTTTTTTTCTTGTTGCTTGTTTCTTTTTAATTTTTTTTTTGTTTCTTTTTCCTTTTTTCTTTCTTTTTTTTTGTTTTTTTTCCCTTTTTCTTCTTTCTGTTTTCCATTTTGTTTTCTATTTTCTTTTTTTGTTTTCTTTTTTCCTTCTTCTTTTTTCTCTTACGTGTTTTCCTTTCTCATTTCTCCTCTCCTCTCCTCTCCTCTCCTCTCCTCCCCTCACTGGTTGGAGGATATGCAGACTGTTGCATTCCCCGTCTCTTCTTTTCCCTGGCCCTTATTTCAGCCCTACCTGCTCCATATGGGAGTGCCCAAGAGTGAGCACAACAGTTGCTCAGAGTAAGCCTCTCTCCGCTGGTGATTTTGTGCTAATAGAAGGGGGAAAGGGAGCTGGGTCTGCACCAACGGGCTCTGGGTTTTAGACAGGATCAGTGCCTAGCAGCAAGAGAAACTAGAGGGACGCAGAATGCTTCCTCTGTGCGTGGCCGAGCAATTTCCCTTGCTTGGCTTTGTCTTCTCCAGCCCCCACCTCCAGAGGAAATGGGAAAATGAATTCCACTCTCCATGCCCAATCTGCAAGAGGTGTGACACATCTTGGTCCTGGGCTGAAACTGATGTGACACACATTTCCTTGATCCAAGCAGATTTTGGATCTGGCCCAGGGTTGTTCTAATCAAATGTGGTTTCCAGAGAGAGGGCTGCTCTTTAAACTGAACGTATTCTGGGACGCGGGGTGGTGCGTACCATTACCAGTGGTGAAACCAGCAATTCTCAAAGTGTGAATCACACGCAGTCAAATCTGGAACAGTTTTGACTCCCTTCAAAGCTCTATAGACTAAAACCCAGCAACACTCCTCTTGGAAAGTTTTGATTTTTATTTTTTTTTCTCATCCATTTTTACTCATGGTCAAGTCAGTCTTTCCCTAATCAACTCAATCTTTCCCTAGCATTATTTTTCCAAGTAAGCAGCTAATGCAGTCACTCAAGGATTTTATATGTTTGGGAAAGGTGGGGAAATGCGTGTGGGGAGGTCTGCCCCAGGTAGACTGTGAGACTCAGAGACCCAGCCAGTTCTGCTGCAGCCCACGCTATGGCCATGTATATGTTAGAGCACATAGCATAGTGGGTCCTGGCCTGTAAATATTATTGCATGATTAACGTGTAATAACAATGTCTGAAGATCCCTGATCTGTATAGATAGATGGAAAAAACCTATATGTATCTGTATTTCAAAGTACCCAGAGACTTCTATTCTGTAAGCTTCTTGCTTGAACAAGCATAAATCAGAAGAAAACAACACAAAAATCTGTGTGAGTTATGCCACTGTAAAATGGCATAGGTGAGAGGAAAAATTGGAGCTAGAACCTTTCATTACAGGTAAATAAAGATTTCTCAAGGCTTGAGATTACATTCCTACTTGCTATTCTACGGACTAATGATATTTCAAATCTGGATTACAGTAATATTCTCTAGACCCAGTAATATTACATTTAAGTCTGAGTGATTTAATGGCTGTTGGGTGATGGTTTTGGTCCAGGTGAAGTGGTACTGGCCTCCAGCAATGCCTTAGGCTAAAAGCATCATGTGTTAGCAAAAAACATTAACCTGCCCCTCAAACCTCCTCATTATTACATTTATAGTCCTGTCAACCAAGCTATGAGCCACTGGAAACATAATGGAGGGGGTTTTATTGTTATTTTTATATTATCTTGAATATTAAAAAGAAAACATACTGGGAAAAAAAGCCACGTATAAGATATTGCTAGATATAAATTCTAGGCAGATGAGCCACATGGGTTATTTTCCATCTCACAATGTTACTTTGCTATATGACCAGAATAAAGTTTTGTTCAGAAAAAAAGGTGAACGCATTTATTCAGGTACTGAATAAAAAAAGTGAATTAATTAGAGAACGTAAATCTTCATCTGCCTTCTGAAGTTATCTGCAGATGTGGTAGCATGAGATTGTCAAGGGTGAAGGTTTCTCATTTGGGCAGATTTTGGTCACTCAGTAAAGGAGATACTATTTGAAGCTAGTAAAGTGCCCCTTTCCTCTTTTGCCTCTATGTTTTCCTGTGCTTAACAGCATCCCTAATTCTCAGAAGAATTTGATAGAAACATTTACAGTGTTAATTGCTCTCAATTTCCCTTTCTTTTACTGATTGCTGGGGCTGGATGCAGGGAGTGCTGCAAAGCCTCAGGTATACGGGACCCTCTTTCCTCAGTGCACCGCTTGACAGCCGCTCCGCAGAAGAAGCCTTCTGCGGCTGATGTTTGGGTCCTGCTCCCCTGGCCCTGCAGCGAGGAGCTCCTGGCGTGGCATTGGTGCTGGTGCTCTGTCTGTCCCCTGAAGAGGGGCTGGCAGTGGTTCTCAGCCCTGGTCCCTGAAGCTTGGGCACCCCAGGGGTGGCGAAGCTGCTCTGCTGACTCCTGTAGCTGAGCATGTGGAAATGTAAACTGTGCAGAAGGTTCTCTGAGGACCTGGAAGCATGAGGAAAGAAATGCGTTGCCACTTTCTGAGGGAAAGGAAGGAAGGGGATTTCCCAGCGTGACCTTTTCCTGCTGCCCCAAAGAGGTGGCAGGCACTGGACACTGTGAGAAAGTACTTCTAAGCCCCAGAAATGTTTTTCCAGCTGCTGGCTTTGTTTTCTTTCTTTTGCCTTCCTGAAGATTCAAAGCCGACAGTCCTTGTCCTGTTCTCAAGGTGTTTACGATGCTTCTCACTGCTGATACTTTGCATGTCTTTAGTGGCAGCAGTTTGAGGTGATATATTCCTGTCACCTATAGGAAGAAGTGAAGCTCTCACTGTGGCACTAATGGATTAAGGACCATAAAGCAAAACCTCCTGTTGTGGGAAGGCACATTCTGTAGGTCACCGAGACTCCCAGATCCACCTAGTTGATGTAGTTGTTGCTTCGGGCTGCTCAGTTTTTCTCCAGATTGTTTCAGAACCAGGGGAGGTTTGAGAATGCACATCATGGGAAGTCTTGGCCTAGAAATCTGGTGTCCGAGTTCAAGGTGACCAGTGCCCACATATCCTGAATCAAACTGCTTGCCTGAGCAGCAAATACGTCTGTGTGGCTAGTCTGTCAGGCTGGCTTCTCCCACTGCCACCCATGATCTAAGGGTCATGAGGAGTGTGGTGCAAACACTCAGCTGACTCCACAGATCCCTACCCTCCAATTAAGCTTTACCAAGAAGGAGGCTACAGACACACTTCAGTGGTCTCCTGTCAGACCAGGTTAAGTCTGGAAGAGGAACTGCTTCCTGGCTTTTTCTCAAGGGTACAACACCATGCAAATGCTGGGCTACTGCTTGCAGATCTATTGCAGCCATCTGATGAGCTTGAGGCTTGATGGAAGCTGGAGAGTTGAGCTTGGGAATCGATGGCTTGAGCTGGGGTCTGCTCTGCCCCACAGTCTCTTGCATGACATAGTTGTGCTCAAAGGCCAATGGATTTGCAGTGGGACGAGGTTTCTGGGGGTCTGCATTACCCTTGGAAAGGGCGTTCAGGCCTAGAGGTTCTTTAGGCATTTCTGCAATGTGAATCTGGATGAGACAGGTTGTCCGTCCTGCTGAGGGCGTTTAACACACACGCACCCCTCTCCTGCTCTTGCCCTCCTTTCATCTTCTGCATCGTATTAATTTTAATTAAGACTTCTGTTGCTGCTGGAGCGGTGGCCTTAGCCAGTACTGAAACAGCAGTATGGATGTGCCCTGTACTCGGCTCTTGTATGGCACAAGCGTAAAAACCCCGCAGTAAGGGTTGAAATGTTGGAATGCCCTTATTGTCCCATTCTGCGTTATTTCAGTCAGGAAGGTTTCTGGGGAGAAGAACTTCCCTCTTGGCAAGCCCCACCTCACACAACATTCATTTTCCCTGAAGTTTCACCCACCATATTGTGGGCTTCACCAGCGGTTTCAGACCCAAAGTTCCTCCTGTGGTTTCAAAGCCTCAGACTGAAGTTGAAAACCCGGAGCTCAGCTGTTTATATACAAAATCAAATATGTAGCCGCTCTGATGAAACAAGACCCAACCTGGATTTCCACCGGGCATTACCATAACTGACATTCATTGCTTTTGGCTGGGAACGTTAAAAAGCCCCCCAACACAAAGAAACGCAGGAGCTTTGAAAAGAATATGTTTTAAATACCACAGATGACAACCGCAATGATTCAAAAAATGAAATCAATTCATCATTAGCCATTAATTACCAAATAGCTCTATTTTCTCCTTATGCTTCATGTAGCTTAGGCTTTCGCATAATTAGGATGAAAAATGGAGACAGAGCAGGTCTTGCATTTAAATGACGTAAAGTCAGTATTCGCTCCTCAGGAAACGGCGGTAAAGATTTTCGGGTGGACAAGAAGTTTAGGAGGGTAGCATCAGGGAAAGGAAAAGCAAGCAAGCAGGCAAGCTTTGGTCTGTTTCAGACAGAGAGAAACTTGTCACAGGACAGTTTTAAGTTGTAGGCAACTGCAGTGTGTTCTGTTTTGTCAACTGTTTTTTGCACAAAGCTCCAAACATTGTAAAAATCTGTTTTCCTTCACACCTAGCATCGCTACGAGCTATATTGTAACCACATTCACAGTGTGTTGGAGCCTGCCTCCAGGTTCCTTCGCAGCAGGTTTCAGCTGGAACGATTTATTTTTTTTCCTTTTTTATAATAATCGCTCCATTCAAGTGGAACAATCATTATAGGAAATTATCATGAGCCATCTCGGACAGAAGAATCCTGTCACAATAGACCACCGATTGTCTTGCGATAAGCACGTTGAAGATGGTGATGGGAGCTGGATGCCTGCTCAGAGCCCTACTTTGGGCTATGCCCGCTACTAGTATTGGTTGGCATTTCGTAGTGAAAGAGCATCAATTCCCAGTCACGACAGCTGAGATGGGGACTTGGTCACAATTGTCTTGAAAGTAGATGCTGTAAACTGCCCTTCCCCTTTGGGGACGGTCTGCCTCCCTGCCAGGGACCCCCCCCAGACCAAAGACCCCCCCACCACATGGGCCAGCGAGCAGAGGCGACGGTGCTGGACACACAGACCCCCACCTACCCTGCTCAGGCAGCAGCCATGCCCTGGGCTACCCAGTCCCTCTAGGGAGGAAGCCTGAGCAGGTCCAGGGTGGGTGTTTTGGAGGAGGATCAGGGAGAGAAATGCGGGACACCTTGGTGAGCGACAGCAGGTCGTGCGGCTTCTAGCGAGGCTGCACCCGCTCCGGCGTTTGGTGCGACGTGCTGGCAGCTAAATACCTTTTGTGGTAACTCAGTTAGCTGGGAAAAAAGCGCAGCAGCATTAGGATAAGGAAAAAAGCCTTTAAATTATGAATTTCAATTCCATTATGCTGGTTATCGCTAACCTCTCAAAGGAGTTTGTCGTTTGCGGTGACTCTGGGTGGAGCATATTCCCCTCCTCTTCCTCATTCTGACCCTATGCATCTGAGCGGAGCAGAGCCGTGTCCTGCAGATCTCCACCTGCTCGGCACGGCAGGGTGCCTACCTTGCACTTCCTAATATTCATCTTTTTTCTGAATCAGAAAATGCTAAAAGGGAACTCCAGTGCCTCAAAATGTTCTTTATGTCAAACAAATCACCACGTGTTTGTGTGCTAACAGCTGAGCAGCACTTCCCAGCCCAGCAGGGGCTTTGCTTCCCCAGCGGCAGCTCCACAGGGGGACCTCCAGGAGGAGAGCGGGGCAGGGGGTGAGGAGTCAGTGCAGACCTCGGAATTGTTACTTGCAGAAGGGGTCGGTCTGACCCAGAGCCGCAGTGGGACTGCGGCTTCTCTGTGCTCACAAGCGTTAAGTATGTTAACACTCAAAGCACAGCTCTTGCCCCAAAGTTTCTCCATGCTTGGTCATGCAGCAGGATGCAGAGGTGGGGCCGTGTAGGGGATTCAGCAGTGCAGATGGGATCTATGAGGGAATTTGTTTAGATTTGCAGTTACTTTTTAGGTGACCTGCTCTGAAGAGGAGCCTTGATGGTGGAAAGATGGAGGAAAGCAGGGAGGGAACAGGCAGCCATGTTGCCTGACAAATTGGGGGAGCTGGTGAGGACATCTGAGAGAGGTTCCACATTCCTTTGCCCTTTAAAGATAGTTAGGCACATAGTCCTTCAGGTCACACAGATCTGGGTTTCTCTCCTTCTGACAGACTGAATTTCCCCTGGTGTCCTGCTGGGAGCGCTTCACAGCCTTGTGAGGGGGCCCGGGTGGCAAGGTGCCTTGGGGTCTGTGCCGCGGCAGCTGCTCGGTGATCTGCAAAGGGTCTGACTGAGCTGTGTGTAAGAGCACTAGTTGTGACTCATATGGCTGTTTAGTAGAAACCTCTGTATGTGTGTTTCAAGCCACTTCCTAATTTCTAGATTGCTGCCGCATCCAATGTTTGGCAGGCTTCAAAAAATGTGAGCCCTTGCTGAAAAACATATGGCTGGTGTTCCGGGTTGTTGCTTGGCTGCAAGGCAGGAGCATGTGCAGGGGGAAGGGGATTGTCTTCTCGCCTTATGGCTTTTGGGATGGGATGGGAGCCTCTGCTTTCACGCTTCACACATCCTGGGTGGGCGGCAGGATTACAGACTGCAGAGAAGGGCTTGGGACCCAGTCTGGACTGGAAGGCAAAGCAGCCAGGGTCAGAACAGGCTGTAGGAAATGTGCAGCAGCATACGTGAAGCCAGAACATGTACCTGAGCATGTAGGAAGAGACAGCAGTTGGCTGCCACAGAAGGAAAAGGGAGTAGAAGCCACACAGCAAAGTTGAATACATGAATTTCATGCCAGGAAGTGAGGCTTTGATAATCTTCAGTCTCATGTTTCAGCATCCTCAGGGTGCAATGCAGCCCTCCCTTGTGCAAGGTGTCCCACGATGGTGTTCTCCTGAGCAAGGAGAGCAGCTTTGTTAGTCACCCTCTGGTTCTGGAGAAGCTGAAAAGGGGCTGTCTGTCTTTGACCTAGTGACCCCTTTCTGTCCTCTCCCTAAGCTTTGCCAGGGAGCTGATGCTAGCCCAAAGCACTGTGTATAAGGCACAGGCTCTTTCCTTGCAGCAGTGTCGTTTGCACGTTACTCATTCCTGGTTTCTCTCGGACTGATGTAAATACCTCAGCAGACAGATTTTAGCAAATGTGTTTCTTAATGAAGTAGTGTCTGATACTAGATTATCGTTCAGAGGTTAGTGGGGGACTGCACTAACGGATGAACTTTATGCCTGCGTTTGACAGCCGATTAAAGTATTAATTACGCTGTGCCTAATGCCCAAGCGCAGCCCTGGTAAGTGCAGCAGGACGCCTGTGTTGTGCCTGCGTGGCAACCTCGTGGCCACGTCTGGGCTCCTTTTTGGATGTTTCTATCAAAATAAAGATACGGATGCCAACAGCAATGGCTTTTCTCCCCTCTGTGTTAGAGAAATCTGAGCGTTATAGGATCCCTCAGTCCTGGCTTCCTCGGTGTTCCCGTATCAAGTGCGAGTAGTGTTTCTGCTGATGCAGTGTCTTCTGAGTTGTCTCCTGGTGTAGATTGCTGCGTGTTTCGCAGGAAAGCGGATGAATGATATCAAGTCATTGAGCTTATAAGTAGCACACTGGCAACACGCCACTAAAATATAAATACATTAAATGTACTGAAGGAAATGTTCACTCTGTTGTTTAGCATTGGACATGCCCCAGTTAGGTAAATTTAATCTTCTTGAGGGTTGTTGCATTACAGCTGAATGCGATAGGTAGTTATCTTATTACTGATCTTTCTGTCATTCAGGGTTTGTGTTCCGGCGTTCCTGGTGTGAAGTGTGCTTGCCCAAGGGCGGCACTGTGAGTATTCTCCAAGGGAGATGAAGGTGCGCAGGGGATCTGTTAGCACCTTGCAATGTCTGAGCCTTTATCTCGGAAATGTTCATGCTCCTTGTCAGTCAAACTGCTATCAGTTCCACCTCCTTTTGGGTAGAAACAGACAAAATGGTTGCTTCACCTACGTTGGTTAGGAAATGTCTGAAATTCAGCCTTGTGGCGTTTGCTTTCTTCCCATGTATTCCTTTTGTTAACTTGTGCTATGGGATTTTCTGCCGCAGTTCCTTCCAAAATCCCTGATCGTGCCTCTGCTCCTCTTGAGGTCGGGGCAAGGCTCCTGCCGACCCCAGGGTGAGCGGAGGCCGGCAGTAGGCATGAGAGCCAAAGCCGACTGATGGCATCGAAAAGGAATCTCTCCATTGTTTTCCATGGGTGCTGGGTCAGGCCCTCCGAATGCGATCCCACAGCATTAACTCTCATGACTAATCCCGCTGGAACCCCGGGAGCTACTCCCGTGCATGAGCGCTACCAAATCCAAGGCTCAATGTTAACAAGCAACAGTTTAGCTCTTCTCTTGGTTTTACAGTGAAGGGAGAGGATGAGGGAGGAGAAGGGAAGCAGAAGGAATAAATGAACAGAGAGAATTTGAGCTGGTTGTGAAGAACAATGATGTTCTGTATGGAATGCAAGTGCTTAAAAGAATAAGACATTGGCTGTGTGTTTTACAGATAAGAAAATGTTATTTTATTGAACGGAAAGATGTATGTTTCACCTATCACATCTGAACTAATCAGTGTAGGCTTTTAGAAGAAGTCTGTAATTACTCTGAGCACGTCATTAGTTAGATGTAAAATGAATGATATTGCTCCATTTTATTACCTCTAGTGATATAGCCATTTGTATCATAAATTCATTGACCTCATCTTAAATGATCAATCCTGTAAGACAGACTTGATTCATTAATTCTTAAGTGACATTTTTTTCTCCTCCAGTAATTTCCTCCTCATTGTAGGGACTGTTTTTCTGCCTTTTAGTGTGGTATTGTAAGATGTCATATTACCTGTCTGTGACATGCACATTTTATACTTGTGTCTTAAGGAAGCTGCAGAGACTGATTGCTAAGGGGCCGGGGGGGAGGGAGAGAGAGAGAGAGAGAGGGAGAAAGAAAGAAGGAAAGAAAGANAAAGAAAGAAAGAAAGAAAGAAAGAAAGAAAGAAAGAAAGAAAGAAAGAAAGAAAGAAAGAAAGAAAGAAAGAAAGAAAGAAAGAAAGAAAGAAAGAAAGAAAGAAAGAAAGAAAGAAAGAAAGAAAGAAAGAAAGAAAGAAAGAAAGAAAGAAAGAAAGAAAGAAAGAAAGAAAGAAAGAAAGAAAGAAAGAAAGAAAGAAAGAAAGAAAGAAAGAAAGAAAGAAAGAAAGAAAGAAAGAAAGAAAGAAAGAAAGAAAGAAAGAAAGAAAGAAGGAAGGAAGGAAGGAAGGAAGGAAGGAAGGAAGGAAGGAAGGAAGGAAGGAAGGAAGGAAAGGGATGCAGTAAATAGACATTTCCCACTGATGTTAACTTCAACATGTTGAGATGTTTCATAAAATCAGTGAGATGATAATTATTAGATAGTTGGTCCATCCAGGATATTCAGAGGAACAGAATTGCTGCCTTTAATTTCTGTGGCTTTAATTAATTTTAGCTAGTGATAAAATATACAGAACAGTCTGTGATCAATATGTGAGTGAGGCAGGCAGACTTCAAAGTTTCTTGTACCTCGGTGAATTATTGAAAACAAGAGAAATCAGTAGAGAATTTCTAAGCAGGATTTCTAAATATTTTACCGAGAATGAGAAAATATTTGTTTAGCTAGGAGTGACATAGAAGCCCACTTGAGATAAACAAATCAATAAAGCAATAAAACACCAAAGTATTTCAGTGAATTTTCCAACTGATAACTAATAAAATAAAATTATTAGAAAAGATGCCACCAGTTTTTGGGGGGTTATATTTTTCTTTCCATCTGTTTAATTAAAGTCACTGAGGGAGCTCTTCCTAGGAAGACAAGGAGTCTGGGTTTACTCTCCCGTATTTCTCGGCTGGTTTGCTTCCTTTGCTCCGAATGAAGGGCACGTCTTAGCTGCACCATCCCAGGACTCAATCAGGGAAGCAGCTCCATCGAAAGTCCTGCCCCATGCCTCATAGCAGCCACCTCTGCGGCCGGTCTTCTCGTCTTTCCCCTGCAAGCAGACACTGGTTTTGTGGTGGGGCAGGGTGGGCTTCGTCCTGCTCCAGCCTGCACCGGGAGCCAGCTGGGAGCTCCTGGTACCTCTTTGCACTGCCCTTAGGGCAAGAGCATACCCTGCAAGCTGCAGAAGGAGCGTGATGGTGTACATCCTGATTCCACACCTGCAAAATAGCGGTTTGTGGCTATAGCAGTGAGCTCTCGATAAAAAAAATGGCATAAATTCAGCAGCTTCACTGAGTTAAATAGTACTTTATTAGCTCGCGGTGTAGACTGACAAATTCCCCTTTTGTCTGCTTGGAAAACACTGGCAAGCCAGAAAAATTGAGGAGGTCAATTATAAGATGTTTCCATCAGGTGATCGTGTGCTGACTTGCCAGGTGGGTGGCAAAACCCACACCCGTGCCAAATACCCAGGATGGTTCCGTGCCCACTGCTGCGTGTGTGCACTGCTTGCAGCGAGGGGTTGCCTGACTGCGGTGCAGTCTGCGATGGCCACTGAGCCTTCCCGTAGGGAGCAGAGGGAGAGCCGATGCCTGGTAAAACCCGGGAGCCCTTGGAAGTGGGGCTGCCCCTGCTTTGCCCTGCACTGTCCACGCCATGCCTGGGGAGGGGGATACATGCACCGTGGCAGCGGAGGCGTTTATCTCGACCCTTCTGTGTGTTTGACAGCCTTTTTGCCCACATTTTTTAGGGTACTGCATCGTCAGTGTGTGCTCAATGCAGGGCTGGACTTGTCTGTAATGAAATTTTCTTCTTTGCATGGGGCATCGTGCTGGAAATACGCCCACCCTAATGCCGCACGCATCGAGCAGCGCCAGCACCCCCTCTGCTTTATCTCACGTGGCGCTGGGTCTGCGTGCCCACGCTAAAAATCCAAGCCCTGCATTCCCAAACTTCAGGGGGGACTTAATGTTTGGTACTTCTCAAGTAATTACTGAGCTTGATTTAAATGTAGGGAGAGAGAGAGAGTGTGTGAATGGGGTGGGGAGGCAGGAGAGGGAATCAAATAGCAACCTGACTGGATAACCAAAAGGCTGCAGAGGTAAAATAAATGGGCTAATAGCCATAGCATATAGCGTGTGTATGTCTGTATATATATATATATTAAAGATACATTACTGAAAACTCAAAAATGTCACCACTGTTTATGTTAAAGGAAAGCTGAGAGTTAAATGAGATGGGTAATCAGATGCCCGACATATGTTGTTTTGAATTGTTTATATGGCCAATAGTTATTAAAATTAATTATCCTTTTAATGCAGTCTTTTCACAATCATATTCTTTTTTTTCCCTTTTTTTTTTTTAACAAAAGATATAGTCATTTCAAAACAAGCTAAAATGGGCTATTTGGAAAAGGCAGAACAAACAGTACTGGGATGTATTCTGACATGGTCATAGGCTCAACATGCTGGTAGAGAGCACCAAAAATCTCTGTCAGTGGAGTATTTTGAGAACTAATGTAAATGACAAAAATGGGGTTTTTGTGTGTGTAAAATTCTGTCAAAAAAGTAAAGCACTGAAAAATCTGACATCTGTTTATCTGTTTATAGCTATGGCAAGATTACTCATATTAATTCTTGTTTAAAATGCCATATGAAGGAAAGGCATTTGTGCAAACAAGAGTCATATTTGAATTGTAGATCATGTCTTCACCATCTGTGAGAGCTGTTGGTGTTGCAAAATTAATGTGTTAATGAAATCACAATAATTTCTCTGAAGTAATGGATTCTGAAGCCTAGAATGACTATTTTTTGAACTTTGGTGTCTAGTGGTTTACAACTGGGAAAACCTTTCACAGCTTAATTAGTTCTGCAGCCTTACTTTAAAAAAAAATTGGCTATGCCTTCACCACACCAACAGTAACACAGAAAAGGATTAAATGGAAAGCAGAGAAACAAAACAAAAATGAACCTGCAACGCAAACTTTTTGCCGTAGTATTTGAAAAGTTGCTAAATAGGCCCTTGCTTGCCAAGAGGTTTTACTCAAAGTGACTCGTACACAAGAGTGGGCAAACAGCTCCGAAAATAATTCCAGCTTGCCGAAACATCCCAAACTGGAACTATTCGAACCTTATACAGACGTCCTGACTGTTTCCAAGTTTCTCCTTGGAACGAAGGACAAAGGATGAAGGATGCCTCATGCTTCATGAGGCCATTATAAAATACCGTGCCTTTTCCAATTTACTATTTGAGACCCTTCGTAGAATACTAAATGTTACAGGGTGCTGCAGTTTAGCAGAAATGGTTTGCATTCGTTTCCAGCAACTTTCTGAGTCCCTTTCCAGTTATCCCATTCCGCGTGTAGCACGGCATCTCCGGCGGGACAGGTGTGCTTCAGTTGCTGCTGAGGGGCGGTCACAGCCACACTCACGCGGATTTTGTGTACTCGCATATGTGTGTCGTAGCAGTTTGTGCCAGCTGACAGTTCTTCTCTGTGGTGTGGGTTTAAGATATATAATGTACTCTGTAAGGTAGAACTCAGATCATGGGAGCCAGAAAAGGGGAGTGGCATTCAATTCGCCAGTATTTTGGAGCAAAATAAGCGTAGCTTTCACAAAAGTAACTATTTTATTTTCTGCTAGAAAAATAATGTGAGTATTTAGAAAGCAACTGAAAAATTACTTTTAAAATAACACTATGAAGAGAAGATTGCTTTTCTTACCTGATTTGATTTTATTACTGTGTTGTAGGTATGTGACTGGTGTAAGCACATAAGACACACAAAAGAGTATCTGGATTTTGGGGACGGGGAAAGAAGGCTTCAGTTCTGCAGTGCAAAATGTCTCAATCAGTACAAAATGGACATTTTCTACAAAGAGACACAGGCCAATCTTCCAGCTGGACTGTGCAGTACATTACATCCTCCAGTCGAAAATAAAGCAGAAGGCACTGGGGTGCAGCTGCTGACTCCAGATTCTTGGAATATACCGCTAGCAGATGCTCGGAGAAAAGCCCCATCCCCAGCGTCTGCAGCTGGCCAAATTCAAGGTCCTGGACCATCAGCGTCTACCACTGCCTCTCCGTCTGACACTGCCAACTGCTCTGTCACTAAAATCCCCACGCCAGTTCCCAAACCTATTCCCATCAGTGAGAATCCAAATATTCCACCAGTTTCTGTCCAGCCACCTGCTAGCATTGTGCCTCCAATTGGTGTCCCACCTCGCAGTCCTCCTATGGTGATGACAAACCGTGGGCCAGTTCCTCTGCCCATATTCATGGAACAGCAAATTATGCAGCAAATCCGGCCGCCATTTATTCGTGGGCCACCTCACCATGCCTCAAATCCTAACAGCCCTCTGTCAAATCCAATGATTCCTGGAATCGGTCCCCCACCAGGTGGTCCCAGAAATATGGGTCCCACCTCTAGCCCCATGCACAGGCCAATGCTTTCCCCTCACATCCATCCCCCCACAACACCTACCATGCCTGGGAATCCTCCCGGCTTGTTGCCGCCTCCCCCTCCTGGAGCTCCTTTGCCCAGTCTTCCCTTTCCCCCTGTCAGCATGATGCCAAATGGTCCTATGCCTATGCCACAGATGATGAACTTTGGATTGCCATCCCTTGCCCCGCTGGTGCCACCTCCGACTCTACTAGTGCCATATCCTGTCATTGTCCCTTTGCCTGTTCCCATCCCCATTCCCATCCCCATCCCTCACATCAACGACTCCAAACCCCCCAATGGCTTCTCCAGCAACGGCGAGAGCTTCATTCCGAGTACCTCCAGCGAGACGCCTGGGGCAAAGCCAACCAATAGCTCTTCATCCCCTCGAGAGTCAAAGCAAGGATCGTCTAAATCCTCTGACTCGTCACCGAGCTGCTCAGGCCAGTCCCTAAATCAAGCTCAAGTGCTTCAGGAGCACAGTAAAAATGAAGTTGTTGACTTGACTGTCAGACCTGGTAGTCCAGTGAACAGTAAATTTGGTTTCCCCAGTGTGCTACAGGGTCCACAGGACGGTGTGATAGACCTAACAGTAGGCCACCGGTCTAGGCTGCACAATGTTATCCACAGGGCTTTACACGCCCAAGTGAAAGTTGAACGTGAATCTAACAGTGTTGTAAATTTGGCTTTTGGTAGCTCAGACAAAAGGAACTGCAGCGACTGCAGGGACAACTGCAGCCCAGTTGACTCAAAAACATTACCGTGCAGTGACGGAGCTCACTGCTGTCCCGTCTCCTTGGCCTCTGGCACGCCAGGACTGGAAGCTGGTGCAGCGGTGTGCAACGTCATTGTGAATGGCACGAAGAGCACAGAGGGTTCCAAGAACCCGGAGCCGCCCCAGGAGCCGAAAAAGCCCCAGCCCCCGGAGGAGCTGGCAGTGAGCGAGCTGGAGTCCGTTAAGGAAAACAACTGTGCATCAAACTGCCACCTCGAGGGAGATGCTGGCAAGAAGACCGGGGAAGAGCCCCTTGCCGGGGGAGACAAACAGGACCCGAACCTTAACAATCCAGCAGACGAGGACCATGCGTATGCTTTGCGGATGCTGCCCAAGACAGGTTGCGTGATCCAGCCTGTGCCAAAACCAGCAGAAAAGACTGCTATTGCGCCGTGCATTATCTCAACGCCAATACTCAGCACAGGGCCAGAGGATCTGGAGCCACCATTGAAAAGGAGGTGTCTCCGAATTCGAAATCAGAATAAGTAAAGGTTTGTGTAATCGCTACTGCCTTCTGTGTGAGTAGAATGAGTATTTTCAGGTTCGAGGTCAAACTCGTGCGGATGTGGCCCTCGTGAAACAAAAAGATACCAATCCTGATTTATCCACATTTTCAGAAAACTATTGGTATTTATGTTTTAATACTGTTCTTTTGTGTTGTATTATTGCATCTGTACTTGTCAGTACTCCATCCGTCAGCAGCCTCATTACATTTTTGCTCACGGAACATTTTGTGATGGTGCTGGCTGTGAAGTTATTGTGCTGTGTATGTCAAAGTTGGTGGTTTTCTGCCTAGGATATGGTTTAGGTCTGGGCCATTAATCTGCTTACTTATTCCAGATGAGTTACGCAGCAACTCAAGCCTTCATGATGATGATTGAAATTGCCCTACAGCATAGCATAGAGCAGGATGACCCAGCTGCTTCCTGCTAGCTCAGATCCAATTGACTTACCAAATGGTCATCTCCAACCACCTTACTTTGGTCTGCCTCCAGACCGCACCCCGGCTTTCAGCCGGGCTGTTCTCTGAGGAGTGAACCCCCTCTCCCTGAGCTTTCCTTCCTTGGGTATCGGTGCTTAGGGACTGCCTGCTGCTTAGGACCTGCCCGCTGTAGCTTGTCTCAGCAAGGCCTGCGCCATGGGGCTTTACTCTCTTACCTGAGGTATCTGCCTTTTGTGCAAGCCTCCCACCTTAGAAAAGCAGCTGAGGTTTCCCCCAGCCCTGTGGCTGTTGTATGTGTGTGGTTCATGGTAGGGCTACCAAGCAAGGCAGAGATACGGATAAGTCCACCAGCAACTGTGGTTTGTCCAAGGACAGTGCTCCAGAGTCAGAAACATGCCCCCCCCCCATTACCTATTCCCAGCCTACTAAATCCCTCTGATAAAACAGCACCTTCATAAAACTGTTAATTTAATGTATGTCTGTTGCTTCAGACCTGTGAGCGAGAAACAAATGTAATTGCATTTGTTTAGATTCACAAGCGTGGAGAGCTTCTTTCAGGAAAAGGGAAAATGGTGGGTGTTGCAAGAAATCTGTTCAGCAGTAAAATACTGACGGCTTGCCGGATGTGGCTTGGTGACATGCCAGATTTCATTACAATCCATGGAATATTCTGTAGCCTCCAGTAAATCCCTGTCCCTGGTAGCGCAAATAGTGACTGCAGCGGTGCAGTACGACTGTTGCCTTGAAGGGCTTGGCACCTGCAACCGTAGATAGCAGCACATGGTGTGGAATCTGGGCCATTGCAATATCTCCCTGCTCCATCAGCGCGGGCTAATTGCACCATCAAAGATACCGAAGTGTAGTCAGGACTCCCTTTTTATTTGTTAAGCCGCCTTCCCTGTGCTGGCTGCAGTGCCGGAAACGTTACTTCCCTTGATCACAAACAGTATTTATTTACTTTCTTCGGTGGAACAGAACCATTATTCTTTGCTCTTGGCATGTGCTGACACATTTAAAAGATAAGTTTGTAAGAACAGAGGACAACTATAACTTTCTTGGGCTAATAAACAACATATACAATAACTCAGAAGTCAAATGAATATTTAAAATCTTTACACTCCCCTAGGCCCCGCTTATGGGGATCCCTCTACCCACCCCTGAGGTGTGGATGGAATAGGTGTCCCTCTCAGCCACAAGATCTTTATTGCAGACCCCAGTGTACCACCTTTGGAGCTTGAAAGATTCTCTCTTCATAAATGTACACATGCTTTTACCTCTGGGGTAGTGATTTGATCTAGTGAGAAGGCCACTATTTGACTGTATCCCTTTTATTTAATTTTAGGAGAGCCATGTTTAGCCCTTCCTTTCCCATCTTGCTTAAGCTCTCCATAGCTGGGGTTTGTTTCAAGCCAGTGCAAAGAGACTTGTACATTGTATGCCGACACTGTAGTCAAAGATACGCTGGTTCTTAACATCTATTTATGCTTACCTGGACCATCCAGGCTCCAATTATGTCACCTTTCCAAGGTCCGAACCCAAGACGGGTTTAGCATCATCCAGAGCCAGAGCCGTAGAACTCAGAAAGAATTCTGGCTTCACTGAGTTGTGTATTTTTGCCTGTTGACACGATTATACATGACATCACTTCACAGATAGTGTTTGATAGAGAAAGCAGGCAAATGGAACAAGCTGCATTGAAAAGACAAGAAGAATGCTTTATCACTCAGTTATTGTCCTCAGCTCTTTGTATTATCTAAATGTCAGTAAGTGCCACTTTGGCTATCCTCAGGAATAGCCATTTTCCCGTTCACCAAGAGTTTTATATGTTCCTTTGCCTCAGCATAAGGGTTGTTTTACAGAGAAGTTTTCAGGTTTCCAGACAAGATTAATCTGACCCGATATAGACATCTGGAAGGAAGACACAGCTGAGCTAATTGTCTAAACTCCCTTTAAAATCAACCTAGAGAAACAGGCACTTCAAAGAGGCAGCTGAGCTCATCCTGAAGTCGACAACTAAGACAGCTCAGACAAATTGTGCTCTAGGAGTGCCGATTTCTCCCTGCTGTAAGGGAAACTTAAGGTGACCGGCACGTACACAGATGTCCACATAGACACCGAAAGTTTGAAAGCTCAGCCTAGGGGACTGCCATGCCTCTGGGGTTTGTGCAGTAGCACAGAATTGCATGGTGGTGGTTCTTAGTCTGTGTTCGTCCCCTCCATTCTCCACAAAAAGAAATAGCCTCTGTGCAGAAAAGGGGTGAGATCAGGGTCCTTGTGTGCTTCAAGGGGAAGAGGAGACCCAAAATACTCTGTAGAAATAAACAGCGTGATAACCATCTCATTCCGGCGGCTACCTCAGTGAAATGTGGGTGGGTTTTGAGCCTCTCAAGGCACGCACAAGTGATTTGTGCAGCTCTGATGATTGATTTGAGGCAAGGACTCTTTGGTTTCATGCAGAGCCCTTCTTTCACTAGCACTGGTAATAGTCAGTCCAGGGGAGCAGAGGGGCTGCTTAGATTTCTGGCCTTGCAGCAGTCTGTCTGTGAAGGCTGCGCAGGGCTCAGAGCCTGCCCATGTCTACAGAGGGGACAAGCTGGGGAGCAGAACATCCGTGCAGCCCCCACCTCCGCCGTGCCTGTAAGGTCCTTTTGCCCAGGCCTGGGGAAGGGCGAGGTAAAACCCTGCTCCTCCAGCAGGCAGCTGTGGGGAGGATCCCTCACAGGAGACTCCCAGCCTCTTAGAAATTCTAATAAAATACAAAGAGCGTAGGAGCTGCACTTATAATTGTGTTGCCTTGGGCCCTTGGAAGTTTGTATTGATTGCACTGGCCAAGCTAGCCTGGGAGAAGAAAAAGTCCAGAGAATTGTCTTTTTCTGCCTTGCTCCCCACCTACCCTAATTGGAAAATCTGAACATATTGCCCTAATGTGCAACTTTTCCTGGATTTTATTTCCCATCAAATTGTATGAAAAGAAGGAAATTAGCCAAATATTTTTACGCTAGAGTTCTGAATGGACAGATTGAATTTGTGTAATAGCAACATGGGCTCTCTAAAAAGGAATCAATGCAAGCGTGACCTTTTTGGGCGAGTCGCCAAACTCTGGATTATTTAATGTACCAATTACTTGATTATTGGAAGTGCTAATCAGCAACATAATCCGTGATGTTAAAGTTTAGTCTCTCCATCAGGATGTGGACTGTCAAGCTGTTCTAGCTTGATGCAATTTGAAGAACCAGCAAAAGATGTCTCGGTGCCAAAGTCCTGCTACGATAAAGGAATGAAGCTAGGAAGAATATTCTGTTGAGTGTTACTTTTTTCAAGTTTAAGCAACATGGGTTTCTAAAATCAGCAGTGTTAGTGTTGCCTGCCTACATGCTTTATGTCCAGGCGGGATCAGTTTTAACCCTGCAGTTTTGGTGTCAAGGTTTCCTAAAGCAAATAAATGAAAACGCAAAGGTCTGCTTGGATTTAACATGATAGTTATGGTAAACTAAATTAGAAAATTAAGTGGCACATGCAAAACTCACAGCTAGCTTCTCTGTATGTGTGTGTGTGTATGTGTGTGTTGACTAATCCTGTGTTGGGGGCAGAGGGGTAAGGAAAGGACAGAGTTTTTCTGCTTGTGTCAGCAGAATTTCTCCCAGAAGTAATGGAAATAGTAGGAGTATGGCCACCTACAGAGCCAACCCCTATGTCCTGAGGTCAGCATCTGCTGAGTTATAGGCCCAAATCTCCAGCTGTCTAGTCCATACATTGTAGTCGTAAAAACATACAACATGCAGAACGCTCCAGTTCAGAGTAGAAGTAATATATATCCCACTGTGAGCTCCCCTGCCCATAATGGCCCAGCACAAGATTTCCTGTTCTGGTCAGTATTCCTGAGGCAAGGGGCATAGCTATTAACCTCCCTTTCTGCCTTAAGAGTTTTTATCGCTCCCCTGTCACTGTAGCATCTATCTACTAGCATCTTACCCTGCCCTGCTTGCTATGATCAGGACAGAATTTGACCTTAAAGGTGTACTTGAAAACAGATTTTCTATATTTAAATACATTTTTATGCTCGTCATCTTCGTTGACACAGTACTATGGGCCAGAGCCTTAGCTAATATTAACTGGATATAGTTCCAGTGGTGCTAAACTAATTTAAATCAGCAGAGTAATTGGACTCATACACTTAACACCTACTCTTCTGGTTCAGAAGTTTTCCTTCACCTGGCTTCTTACGAGCCTAGAGAAATTTTCCATTTATCCAAAGGGGGAGAGAAGAGACTGTTAACACCACAAAACCTTAAACACATTTACTTGGAACTGAAGCTTTGCCCTTGAGAGCTGCCTGGCTCTAGCAGTGTGATCTTACATTTCAAAATTGTCTGTGTAGCTTCTAAGATGTATTAAATCAGAAAAAAGATTTCCCAGGGAAGAAAAAAAAAAAAAAGAAAAAAAAAAGTTTCCCAAAATGGTGAAGTGTAAAATGACATCCTTCTAGGGTGGCTTTCAGCTCCCACATCTTGCTGCCGGGGTGTGGGAGCACTAACTTCCGTCTCAGTGGCAGTAAACAGAGGCTCACGGTACGCCGCCGTAGATCACTGCACACTCTTTGAATCAAAGGAGCAAGTGCTGATTTCTGATGGGTTCCTCCTGCCTTTCTATAAAACCTCCTAGGGCATATGTTTCAAATATGAAATCTGATTCTTGAACCCAATTTAGAAAATAACTACACCTGGTATGATTTGCAAAGGTACTGAGCATCTAGGGCTGTTGGCAAACACAACGCAGGGCTAGAACTTCAGCCAGCAAAAGATGCCATAGCTCAATTGATAGACCCACAGAAATCTGCAGAGCCTGCGGCTCCTGGAGACTGTAGCCTACCTGACAGCTCCCAGGACCTGGCACCACTGACTTCAGAGATCATTTTGGTGCTTACTTGCCCTTATTATTTTTGATTGTCATGTGAAATGAAAATTATTTGAGCATCTAATAATTAGATGCAATAAGCATCTAACCCATGCCATTCCCTAAGCTCATACTACCCACACTCGAAAGGAGTTACTCATAATTCTTTGCCAGGCTTTAAAGACTGACCAGGCACTTTCATGTATATGAGGCATAATGCACCTCTTATTTAAGGTGGTGCAAAGCAGATTTGGCTGCATTCAAAAGTATTAAGTGTAAAACGAGCATAGAGGGAGACTCTAGCTCTTCATCAGTCTGTTCTTGTGCTGTCAAGCTACCAAAGTCAGTGGCACAGAGAAAGTTTATGGGGAAAAAAAAAGCACAACTCATGATTAAGTACAGAGTCCCTAACAACAAAGGCTGTAGTAAAACAGACAGGCACCCTTGTAAAAACATCATCTGAGACAACGATTGCCTTTACATTCAGAGGCCAAGATCCTGGACAGTATGTGTCTGATTGCCACTGAAATCTGATAAGGAGCTTAACACCTAATAGCCTTTGTGAGGCTTGACCCCTGGAACAGCCATGGCCAACCTCAGTGTGGAGCGGTGAGTTCTGCACAACCGTCAGGAGCTTATAAACTATCCCTCAGTATTATGAGCAATACCTGAAAGTGGGTCAGAAAGGAGCAAAACACTTTTGAGGACTGTGGTTTTGAAGAAGTTGGACATAATCAAGCGGTGAGCAATAGATTTTAAGATACAGTTAAATTCTTGTTAAAAAAGCAGTGGGAGATTCAAGCAAAGCAGAAGCAAAGCTGTTTGAGCAAGAAATCAGGAGGGAATCAGACTGTGACAAGCAAGCTTTTCTGAAGCACTTTTTGTTTCCAGATTACCTGCTGAGTCGCTCCCTGTCTATTTTTAGGTCCCATAGAGCAAAACAGGCAAGTTAAGCACATTCCTGGGTGCCACCATCGGTCGAGGCCTCATGGCTGAGGCCTTCTAATCATTACCTTATTTACACTACGTTGCTAATGAGCTGCGTCTCACTCCTGGGACCAGAGGTTGTGTTTGGAAGCGTGTGTGATCATCTCGTGAGAGCTGTGAATCGAAGTAACCTCTGACATCTTGCAGAACCCTCAACTATTCAACATTTGATTCTGTCATGAAAATTACAGCTAATTAAATATGTGGGCTTGATCCTGTGCAGTACTGTGTGCACTCAGCGCTCGGTGCCCCTAACGCGAGTTGAAGGCCCGCGGCACGTTACAGGCCGAGGTCCTGCCTCTGACTCGTTTGCGTGGCTTTGCTTCCCCAGGCACGATTTTGGTATTTGAGAAGAATGGTATTCCTGTACAACATGTGTCTCAGTTTGTAACGATATCCTCCCTGCAGCTGGCTTGCTTTTCCAAGTGTTGCTGAAACATTACTGTCTTCAATTCCAGCCAACCTACAATAACAAATTATCTGGAGGCAAAGAGGCTGAACTGCGTTTGTTGAGAGGACGCCCCCACTCTCTGCTGTACTCCATCTTCCAGTCCCGGTTTTGGACTTTCAGGCTGTGCAACGTAATCATCTACAGAAGAACACATTTTTTAAAAAAAAAGAAAAAAAAGGAGAGGGAAGTGTTTAGGGCTTGGGTAGTGCAGAGTGAAACAACTGGAGAAAAGCCTGGAGGAAAGAGGCTGAGGAGAGACCTGATCGCTCTCCAGAGCTACCTGAAAGGAGGTTGTAGCCAGCTGGGTGTTGGTCTCCCAAGTCACAAGCAATAGGACAAGAGGAGATGGCCTCAAGTTGTGCCAGGGGAGGTTTATATTGGGTATTAGGAACCATTTCCAGGTGGTCAAGCACTGGATCAAGCTTCCCAGGGAAGTGGTGGAGTCACCGTCCCTGGAGGTATTGGAAAGACGTGTAGATGTGGTGCTTAGGGGCATGGGTTAGTGGTGGGCTTGGCAGTGCTAGGTTAACGGTTGGACTTGATGATCTTAAAGGTCTTTTCCAACCTAAATGTTTCTATGATTCTGTGATTCTGCAACTATCGAGTTCCGACCTCTCTGGAAAGATCTGCATCCCATCATCGGCCGATTGATATCAAAACCTATGGTTAGAGCAATTTTCAGCTATTTATTTGGAGCCCATGTGGTTAAATGTAAAACTTTGTGTTTGCCTGCTTATGCTCCAAATATTTATAAGCTTTCATGAATCGCTTGTGCTTGCATTTCTAACTTTCTTATCCAAAGGCGGGAGCAGGACAGACACATGACGACACGACACCCCACCCATTCCCCCACCCCACCCCCAGGAATTCTCCAATTGGGAGATGCTTGAACATGAGTAGAAAAGAGAAAGTACATTATGAGGTCACTGAAAATTTGAATTCTAACCCTGCCGTTCAAAGATAATTAAAATACCAATTCTGTTTTATTTGAAGCAGTTTACCAATTGTTGCTGAACTGTTTATCTTGGTGGTAAAAATACTGTTTCTGTTTTCTTGGGGTGGAAGGGGAGGTGGGAAATAGAGAAAATCTAAGACACTGGTTGGGTCCAACACAGGTTGCTCAGTGGCTGGCAGTGCTGGGGCTAAGGGAGGTGCCCTAAGGTGCCTGGCACTGCACCGGGGACTATGCCAGGTCTCACCCACTTGCTCCTTAAGTGTTACGGGTGGGGTTTTCCTCTTCTTCTCCCCACAGTATAATCTATTTGACATTTTGGCCACCTGAGCATGCCCCCTTGCCTTTGGATGAGTCTGCATCTGCTCTTGCTTAGGCTGAATTGAATCAAGATGGGGTTTGTGAAAATCAGGGAGAAAGCCCACTGGGATGGTGCCAGCCATGCAGCCCTGGATGGTGATGGATGGAGAGGTTGTTCATGGGAAAATGTTGACTGCTTCATGGTAGGCTATGCTGAAACTTTTCACGAAAAAGATTCAGTGCTGCTTCTGAAAAAATTATTGGGGGTGGGGGTGGTAGTGGTTGTTGTTGATGATGATGATGTTGATGTTGTTATTTTGTAGCCAACAATAGCATTTCAGATGAAAAAGTCAGGCCCAAGCATAACCCGGGTGAGGAGGAGGACTCACAGAGAGGTACGGGCTGCTGCTCAGCAAGACCCCCATCCTTACCATTTGTCCTCCTCCACACTGCTACCCACAGTTAGTCTGCCTTTTTCGGGCTATTTAGCTGGTTTTACTGGAGAGATCAGGTTGGATAAGAAAATTGAGAAGCACCTCAGAATAGCCAAAAGCCTAGTGGTTTGGGCCCACAGGAGGCTGCTGAAATTCAAGTTGAAGTTTCTATTCTAAATCAGACAAAATTGGAGGCTTAAAGAAGGGTTATCACATCACAGTGGTTGCCTGTTTTCAGGAAAGGAGAGCAGAAACTCTCTGGATTTGGTTTTCTTCTGGTTTAGTTTTTCTGCTTTGTTTTTATGTTTGTCATATTTTGCAAAAAAGATCCTTGCAAACTTTCAGCTTTATCCCAGTGCAGAATGGGGGAATTAGTTGAAATTTTGAGGTTTGGGGGTTTTTTTAAAGGAAATTCTCTCTGCTACATTTGTACATGATGCATTGGTAGGGCAAAGCAAACTTTTTACAGGTCTGCCAAATAGACTGGTGCTGCACTAACTGGAGGGCAGTGGGCTGCCTTGCTGTTGTGGGATATACCCAGTTACCCCAGTGTAAAGCAGGATCTGGCCCAGGTAGGCTCCATGATGTGCCACAGGGGCCATGGCCAGAGACAGTGAGTGCTACAGCTGAAATTACAAGTCCAGAGCTGTGGAGGCGTTTTCCTCTTTGCATGACTTGCAAATGTACCCCAAAACGACCCAAAATGTAAGCCAAAGACCCCCTGTCAGTTAAAGCCTGGAGAAGGATGGTACAACAGGGCTGGGCAGGAGGGCCTGGCTGACATTGGTTTTGTCTTTAGTTCAGATGGAAAGTGAAGGGGAGTTTCATGAACTCGCTGAGCAATTGTTCTATAAAAAGTTAAACCATGGGAAACTTCTCTGAAAAGGTGAAAAGTTATACCAAGGGGATATTTAGAGAGGTTCTGGGGAGGTTGCTACTTTGAAAAGGAGAAAGTGGTATAGGTGGGGAAGGAAAGATGCCAACAACAGAGCAACCTGACAGTAGCACCAATGCTGAAATCTGGGAAATTGAGCCCAAATGTTCATCTTAGACTACCAAGACTGGTGTCCTCTGCCTCCCTCCATGGCTGGTGGATAGAGAGGCTCTTCCCAGATGTGTTTCAGAGTACCTAACGCCGTGACTGCTCTGGAGCACCCCTGGGTATGGGAAGGAGAACAAGGACACTGGTCCTGCTGGGTTAAAGCTTGTGAGCCACTGCCTCTCCCCTACATGTACCACAAGGAGAGGAAAGGAGACAGCAGTGCGATTTGGTGGGGAGCTGCTTTCACAGAAAGTTTGATAGTGATGGGAACATGAGGAAACGGAAATTTAAAATGTTGCGGCATGGGTTCCTGGTGGCACCAGTTTTGCCCAGGAGAATCCAGACCTGAAGGGGAGAGGAGGTGCCGTGTCCCCTGGGTCTGTGCAGACCAAGTTGCACGGTGAAGTTGCGTTGCTGCTTCGTGGTACAGGGGAGGATTTACATCAGCCCAGGCCATTCTCCCCAGATATGTGGCTGCTCTCTGCTGAATTTAGGGAATCCTGTTTCCGCTGGCTATGCTTACCCAGGCCAAGACTGTACTCCTGTTCTGGGGGGAGCACTGTCTGTGGAGATGTATAATGGAGGGAAGAAACTACTTTTCCCTTTGGGTTATGCTGTATCCCTACTGTGGAGCATGGGGCTGGAACAAGGCAGTCGAGAGCAGACACTGTGGATGGATAGCTGTTGAATGATTGTCACTGATTTTTAAAGAAGTAGAGGGCTTCGTTTCTCTAATTTCTCTTCAGTGAACTGGCTGTCTGGAAAATCCAGCAACGTGGACCCCACATCTTGTTGATGGCTCTCAGAGTCTCTTCCACAATGATGATTCCTTTGCTCCCTCTTTTTAAGAGATTTTTCCTAGGGCCAAGCAGGAGCACGAAGGGGAGCCCGAAATTGTATTTCCTCCATTTTCTTGCTACATATCAAGGGCATGGTGACATGCATCCCTGTTCTTAACTTCACTAGCTAGTTTCAGGGTTCAGTTTAACATATATTGAATGAGTTTAGTGAGAGACAGTGCTCAATATATGAGCAAGGGGCCAAATGTAGATGTAAACTGGTGAAATTTCCCCAAAGGCTTTTCTAGGAATAGATGCAGGGAAACAGGAGTAAGCACACCACAGACCTTTGCTTTCCAGTTCATGTTTCTTCCTCAAGGTCCTTCCCTGACTACAAGGCGACTGGAGATGATTGCTAGCATGGCCCCTGGTGCATCCCTGCCACAATTCAGTCAGAGTTGGGGGGGACTAGGCTGTCCCTACCACTGCTGCCTAGGCATAAAAGGAGGGCAAATCCCAAGCCTCTGCCCCAGTGCATTCCTTGAAGTCACAATGTCTACTCAGATTACAGCTCGCGTTTCAGTAGGCGAGAGAGCCTGAGTTGCATGTCTGACCCAAAGCTGAGAAGGATCCATAGCAAACGAGACCAGAGCAGAAGGAAAACACCTTCAAAATCGAGGGTTGGTGCTTAAAGACCCTGCTTGTTATCCCATTCGTGCCTCCCCTGACTCTTGCAATGTGGCATCCCTTCAGTTAGCTCATGGAAGTATAAATCATCAAGTATTCAAAGGGGAAGGTTTTAATGAAGAAGCTTGAACTGCTTTAAGAATTGCTTAAAAAAAATAATAAAATAAATTGCAGAACTATTACAAGTAACAGATGATTCCAGAGCGTTTCCAGGGCTGAGCTTGCTCCCATGCTGACTTTAGCTACACTCTTGTGGTTTATCTTCAGAGCAGTTTCCCTGAGAAAATAATTGCAGTGCCTTTACTTTAGGGCCATGCACGTCCCAGATGAACGAGGCCTCTTTTAGCACATCAGCGTTCATTGTCTGGGTGAATTAAGTGCCGTGCTAAATGATGGAAACTCTGCCATGCCAGCCCACATCAACAGTTGCCTCAGCCCTCCCCACCCGTTCGCTAATTTTTTTTCTGAACAATAAGATGTGAATCTGGCGGCAGAAATGTTCAATGGAGTGCAGAATGAGGGGGAAGCAACCATGGAAAAACTGTGTGTGCCTGCGTGCATGTGTGTGTCCAAAGCCAGGTCAATGACATAGCCCCTCTGAGGAGGGAGGACACGACCCGGGAGAGCACCGAGTAGAAGCAGCTATTTCTGGTGGATATCACTGCCAGCAGGAGCACGCTGCCAGTGTGGCCACACTCCGCTCGTGGGGCAGCACTGGGAGCGGGCACGCAGGGATCGGTGCTTGGGTTTTGGGGAGCGGGAGAAGGAACTGCCCCTGCATCTGAGCTGCCCAGCTCCTTGGCATGGAGGGGGAGTGGAGCAAGGAGCGCTTCTAGTAATGGGCACTACCAAGCAGGGCCAGGATTCCCTCCGCACCCATCCCAGGGGCTGCGCAGGACTAAGAGCTGTAGGTCTGCGGCAGGACCTGGGAAGAGCTGGCTAGCTGCAGAAAGGGAGGAGAGAAGCTTGCTGTGGAGGCTTTGCCCTAGTTACCAAACTGTCCTGCCAAGCTCTACCTCTGCAATGTTTTGAGCAAGGATTTAACTCCACACATCAGGGCATAAACCAAAGAGGAAGCTCTGCGTTGGTGCAGCCTGTTTCATAGCTGCCCATTGCTCAGGTTACGACCGACAGCCACAAAGGGCATCAGTGCGGCTCTCGCCTACTGTTCAGAGAAGCGCTGCGTCGCTGTCTGAGCCCACATAGGTGAACCTCCAGGTTACCTGCTTGAGCTGGGTCATCATCCAGTTGAGTTATTCTCCTTTTGCCCCCTTGCATTGACAGCAGAGCAGAAATGAGCCTTCCTACTTCTTGTCTTTCTGACATCTTTTCTGTGCTGTCTCCTGGGGTTGGAACTACAGCCTGCCTATGACTTCTCGGTGGTCTTGCATCCCAGGATCAGCCCAGCCCCTCTTAGCTTTGGAAAGCAAGTGGAACCCGGTGTGCTTACCTCAGTGCAACTCACATAAACTCAATTCCATGACTTTATGCTTACAGAAACTCTTCTTTTGTGGCTGACGCAATTTTCTCTATCTGATCAGCAATATTTGGTGTGTGTTGAGGGCAAGTTCAGCTGGGGTGAAGAGCATATGTTGCTCTCCTAAAAAGTAATTTGTTTTTTGGGGGAGATATAAATAGCTGACTTTATTGTGCTGGTCATGCACGCTGGTGTTGGCTCGAGGTGTGAAGTGGTGATGACTAGTGTGTTCTCGTTTCTTTATAAAACTTTGCATGCTATGCCTGATATGGATTTTTATTCTGTCATTTGATCACTGCAAAGATGCATTCATCAAAGGCAATGACTGCCATATGAGCCAACCAACAGGGAAGGTCCTTCTATCCAGTTTGCACAACTCTTTTACGCTGAGTCTGTCAGCAGCAGGGGAAAATAGCCAGGACTTAAAAAGTTAGCTGACTGCTCCAGGCAGGAAGCATCGAGAGCTAGTCAACTTCTTTATGCCCTCCCTCCCAAATCACTTATCAGTCTGTGCTATCCCATGCCATGCCATTTGAGACTGATCAGTGAGGGATGGAAATTCATTTCCATTGATGTATGGGAAGAGAGGAGCAGGAAAAATACCTGAAGTGCAGAGTGAGGTTTCATACAGCCGTTACAGATTTTATTTTCTGTGCTTCCCTTTTTAGTTAATCTCAGAGCAAGATTTCAAGCCAAAAAGTGACAGAAAGCAGTTGTGCGCTTTATGAGGAGTACTTAGTAGGTGGATACATCCCAGTTCTCAATCTAGTTCTTGTCCACAGCTCTCTGTACACACAAAGCTGCGTATCCCACTGGGCACCTTGCCCTAAAGCCCAAATGTTACTCCTTAACCTAGTTATAGTCACCCCTGTGCTCTGGGAGTTTATGCTGGTCAACATATTCAGTGTGCCTGCCAGGCTCTGCTTTGAGATGCAGGGGCATATGAGCACAGTGATGAGAGGGATTGCAGAGGAGCCAATGTGAAGGGGAGATCGTGAGAAGGAAGATGTGATCCAGCACCAAAATTAAGGCTGATGAGTACTTCAGAGTTCCAGTCTGAATCTTTAGGGGACAGCAGATCCCATCCAAGGAGACAAAGTCCAAATCACTCTGTGTGGAGAGGGAGGACAGTCCCTGCTAGGCAGCCTACGTGGTCAACTGACAAGGGAAGCAGAAGCACATGAGGCCATGGTGTATCACCCAGTAGCCCTTAGGTAAACTAAGGCATCAGGAGCTTATAAACACTGTGGTGGTAGTTTGCATTGATGAGAAGGTGTTTCAAAAACATGATTCCAAAGATTTTTGTGACCTTGGCCTTCACCACTGGCAAAGCTCACATTATTTTAGGGAAGCTATCATGTAGCTTTCTGAAGGCCTCAAATCAAGAAAGCTGCGTTTGCTCCAGTTTTGTTCACCCAGTCAAAGCACTGGTGGGCTTCAGAAGGGGGTTGTCTGAATAAGTCCTCTGGAATGCATCCCTTTTGTGTCCTAAAAAATGAGAAAAGAAACAAAACAAAAGCAGTCAATACGTCTGGTCAGATAACAGGAGAAAAATGGACCTGGAAATGAGGACCAGGGAAGAAAAAGGGAACAACTAGTAAGTTAAATTCTTTACCTAATTCTGTGATCTGCTCTAGCAGGATCTGGAGGGTTTTGTTTGGTCCATGGAAATGTAAGCATTCAACACTGAAAATATCTGATCTTGGTAGCAGGTTACCTCAGTGATAGTAGTGCCTAGTTCTGCTTTGGGTCCTAAAATGCCTTTGTTTGAATTCTGTTTGCCATTCGTGTCAGTCACCACGCTCTGCTGGTTGTGACCCCCTCGCGCTGTAGCTGCTATGGTGGTGGTACAAGACTGGTTGCAGGCCACCCCAAGAGAGGGCTGAGGAAGTTTTGTGGAACTGCCACCTGACCTCCCTCGTTGCAGCTCGATTTTTGCTGTGTTGAGCGTACATCTCTGCTTGGTATGCTGCAGACTGGAGGAAGGGCCAAGAGGGGCATCTTAAGTTTGTGCGCCTAGCACGGATGGTACCTATGGAGTTAGCTCTCCTAGTGGGAGATGTGTTTTTACGTGAGAGTGGAGCTGCCTCCGGTTACCGTCCCAGTTTCTCCGTGAGACCGATCAGCCCTGTGAAGCCACACCCCAGCCCGTGCAGTGAGGTATCTCTGGGCAGCCCTGGCACGTGCGGTGCTCCCTGTCCTCTCCCCATCCCAGGTGCTGGGGGGTCCTGGTCCAAATGCTGCTCCTTTTCTGACTCTGCTTTCCCACCTGTGCTCCGCAGAGCGCGGTACATCCCAACTCTGTAAAGAGCACTGAGATCAAGGGCTGGAGGGTGCTGTGTAATTGCAAAGTATCGTTATTCACCGGTGCTCTCGTAGGATGAAAGGCGCTCTATGAAACTCAGAGAATGAACTATTATTATATCGGTTTCCAGCTTTTTATCTCAGGAATTCCTCCATCTTCCTTTCCAGCGACCTCAGAGGCTGTGTGTACCGACGGCCCTTGCGGCGCGAGGGGCAGCCGAGGCTGAAGCAGCGGGCTTGTGTCTCTGCCCGGCTGCCCGCCCAGCGCGAGGCTGCATGCAAGCTCAGGCGGCGCCCAGCCCGCCTGCGAGGGGTCTCCCACCACTTGCCCTGACCGCCTCTCCTTGTCTGCTTTGCAGGAACACTCGCCGACAGGGTACCTTGCATGGAGAAAGGGAGCAGAGCAAACCACGTCACTCCACCGAATGACACCAGCTGGTCCGCTCACCACCCCCTCTGGCTGAAAGTCCAGCGAAGAAAACAGCTTCCTGTCACGAAGCCCCTCCGAGGAAGCCTCGGTCCCACGGGTGCCTTTGACCCAGAAGACAGCACATCATGGACCCACACAGTGTGCTCAGCATTCCTGCAACCACCTCTCTTCTCCTCCAAGGAACGCTTTTTCCTCTTGGTTTCTTGCTGGGGGGGATTTTTCACCCTGGTTTCAAAAACCACATGGACCAACGTAGGTACTTTTCCCTCTCTGACTTCAAAGTTCAGATATTTGAGACTGGACAATGATATGGATTATTTTTTTTTTAATTTTTATTTTTTTCCTTCGAAAAACTGCTGTGGTTTTGCTGCTACACTAAGAATCGTGATTTGCATTGTATGGTTTTGGACCTATTCAAGTTTTGATGGGGGAAAGGGGTAATACTGGAGTAGCAACGCTTCAGAGTCATCTCTGTCCTACCCATGATGCACTTTTAAATGAAGAGTTAGAATATTTTATTGGCTAATATACTTTCCTTGTTATTTTTACAAAGGCCACCTTTATCCTTTCTAATGCCATATTTTCAGTGTTACACTTTTATGGCTTTTAATTTTTGATTTGACAGATGTAAGAAGCAGCATGAATAGTTTATACTGTGGTTTTTCAGAGACTGAATGCCAAGAGAACTCAGTAAATGTTTATTCTTCTCAGCTTTCTCTTTAAATTCCCCTAAATAGCGCCCCATTTGGGAACAGAGCAAGAGTGTTGAACTAAAGACCAAAATTCCCTCAAGGTGTAAAATAATCTGAGGGGAATATTTGCTGGGCGTCACGAAAGACTTGGATGAAATTTCAACCCTGATGGTTTTCAGTGATCCAGGAAGGCAGTGAGACAATCTCTCCATATGCATAGCCCTTTCATGATAATTAGAATGGTATGGACAAACCAATGAAAACAAGGGTAAAGTGAGAAAGATCCCCCATGATTCTGTTTCACTGTTTGCTTTCTCCTGTCATGGTTAAGAGAAATGTGCAATTCGATCCTCAATCAGTGGGTGGAGGATAACAGGGTAGAATTTACTTGTGTGCACTTGTACAGTTGTAGCCAAGAGTCCAAAAGTACACTAGAGCATGTTATACTGGCACTGAATTGGTAAGAGAGTCGTGGAGTATCCCATTCTGACAAATACAAAAAAAAAAAAAAAAAAAAAAAGAAGAAAAAAATCCAAAAAACCCCAAAAACCCACAAAAAAATTCAAAAACAAAGAAAAAATTAAAAAAAAATTCAGATCACCATGTGATTCAGTGTAACTGTTTACTAACTCGAATAAAGCAATTGTTCACTCTCGAGTGTTCAGAGTACACCTTTTCTATAAGGCTGCTGCGGGGAAGTGAGGAGCAGTTTGCAGGAGCAGTGTCTCTGGCAGTGGCAGCGGTGCTGGGAGCAGGGCAGCAGGGTCAGTTGAACCAGAGCCTTGTAGTGATGGTGCACTATGAGCACTATGTATATACTGTATTTCTATATTTTCCTTTGTACAGATTCACTTAAGTCAAGCTACTGTTTTACAGGTGCTCCTTATTTATTAGAGCTGTGAAAGCTTGGAAAACACACCGGGCGAGTAAGCTCGCTTTTTAAAAAAAAAAAAAACAACAAAAAAACCCAACAAAAAAAACAAGTAAGGGGGGGAATCCAGCAACTCCTGAGTCTGGGGAGAGAGCTCAAAGGGATACTGATGAAACATCCCCAAGAGAGCAAGACTCTGCAGCACCCTCAGTGTGCTCTGCTTTCCTTTTGGGCTTGCAACGCTTTTCTCTCTCCCTGACTGGTGTCAGATTTATTAAAACAAAATAAATCTCCAAGAAAAAAAAATGCACTTAAATGTGCTGTTGTTTTATTATCATTATTTTCCTTTTTGTGCATGCGGTTATTCGTTCCTCTACCTGCCTGGTCACAGATCAAACAAAACTCAGGCTGAAGTCTCAGAAACATGCGTGTAAGTGTTCTTGGAGGCTGCATCTATGTCTCGTCCATTTTTGTGCCTCCCTCACCACCTCTCACTTTCTGCAGTGTTCAAGGCATGGGGGAACCCCCACACACACCGCCCTCGCAGCTGGCACAGTGCAGAATTAGGTCCTCATCTTAGAGAAGAGCCCTGGATGGATGCACTGGCTGCAGCTTCATTCATTTCGAGGGGACCTGTGCAAGCGCAGTTTGCTCATGCTGCATTTGGGGCTGCGTACAGAGCGTGTTCTGCCTGCCTTTTGTAGGGACAGGGTTTTTCTATTCGTGAACTCCCCCTGAAATCAAGCCTAGGTTCTTCAAAGCACCAAACTCCTCCCAAATGCCCCCAAAACTCCGCAAAGGCAACGTATTTGCAGGCCCTGAGCTATCTCTCCCAATAGCATTTGCTTCCCAGCTCTTGGCCCGCACAGCCTGCGCTGCTGGTGGCGGGGTTTGAAATGTCCGGTGAGCTCTGCAACTATTTGACTGATTTCATTAACCAGCCATGTAAGGCAAACAACAACAGCATAAGCATGCCTGCTTGGAAGGGCACGGAGAGCAAATCTTGTCTCCCTAGTAAACAGCTTGCTGCATCTCTATTTATTCATCTGAACTTGGCTGTAAAATGAAGGCCGTGTGTATTGATTTTGCTTTTGTCAGTGGTCCAGAATTGTTAGCACACATTTTCACTCTTCTGAAAAACAACAGACTCTTTAGAGAAATCTTTCTCTCTCAGGAACTGCTTTTTCCAGAAATGGAATCAGCTTGTCAAAAATCATCAGGACAGCAGAAGCAGGGAAAGCGATCTAGGCTGGAGCTGGCTTCACGCATTACCAATGATCACAAACTTACCTTAGCTGTCCTGAAGATTTGCCCACCTTACACTTTCTTAACATCTTACCCCAAAATTCGGAATCTGAACAACTGCTTTGGACAGTTGAATCAGTTCATTGTCTGCTATTTTAAAAATATCTACAGCTGCATATCTGGGGAGAAATCTCCAAGTACACATAAACCTTCAGCAAAATGTAGACCAAATGGTACAATACATTATGCAAAAGAAACCTGCTTTATTTTTGAGGCCAAATCCATCCCTTGCACGATGCCAACAAAATGAGTGGAATTACACAAAGGATGTAAGAAGGTCCTCCGCAATTAACGGGAACCCAGCGAAGGCTCGCGGAACAGTGCTCGCGCGCTGCTGACATTATTTATTACGCACTAAGACCTAATAGTCAAGCCAAGCCTCTCTCCTGGAGAACTCACCATCAAGGAGCCAGACAAAGAAAATCCAGATGCACTGGGAGATACAGGGGAAGGTTCCTGCATGCAACAGCAATCACTCCAGCTCTTGCACGCGTGCACTTTCGAGATGCAGAGACTCTCTTCATGAGCAGAGAGAGTGGAGAGAGGACCTGAGCTTTGCCTCAGGTCCCTAAGCAGCCGGCCCAGTGTGCGTCCCTTCACGCTGCTGGGGCAGCGGGGGGAGTTTGCTGTGATGGGGCCGCATGGGTCCTTCTGCTGGCACTGAATTCTTGCTGTCAGCAAGAATTTTGCCCTGGAGGTAAGAGGGGGTCTGCGTGCTGCAAACACTCTGTATTAATTACCTCCTGTGTTGTCTTAGATGGTTTTGAGGGCTTTTTTTTTTTTTTCAGAACTACTACACACATCGGTATTTGAGTGGCCCAATTCCATGAATAAGGAGGTCCCTCAGAATTACAACATTTCATGCTTTTTCCGTGCTAAATGATAGAAATAAATTTGCTTTGTTCGAATAAGTGCTGCACGCCAAATCCGCAAGGATGCTTATCCAAGTGAGATACCCCATTCTGAGGTCCATATTTGGACACCCGAATCAACACTCAGCCAAACACATGCATGAGGCATTTCAGTGCCATTTGGAGTGTCCATATATAGAACTGGATGCCCTAACTTCATTGCCTTTGTTTTAAAAATAGGTCTGGAATATGTAAAGGCATCATTTAATAACAACTATGACAAACATTTTGCACTCAAACTAAGAACAAATTTGCGGGTGCTGGTACAGGTTGATTCCCCTGGGATCGCTCTGGATTTACAGAGGTATAATTCAGAAAAGAAATGACCCCCTAAGTTGCTTTGCCTTCCATTCCCACCCAAAGCTGACAGGATGTTTGGGATCTGTGAGTTAGGGAAGGTGGTACTCAGGCAGTATCCACACACCTGCGTGCAGCAGAGGAAGAGAGAGTCGGGAATTGAGTTGAACCCGCTTCGTATTAAACATAACCACTCAAATGTCTTGAAATGGGTAGAACAGCTTTACATAGGCTTGCACAAATTTTACTCGGCGTTTATGTGGTACTGGGCAGGGAAATGCGATGCTACCTTGAGCAACCTTAGGATATTTTC
The DNA here is from genome assembly GCA_013399095.1 of Psophia crepitans. NCBI lineage: Eukaryota > Metazoa > Chordata > Aves > Gruiformes > Psophiidae > Psophia > Psophia crepitans. The sequence goes on from VWZZ01008485.1 coordinate 120,891, forward strand.
CACAAAGCACAGGAGGCACCAGCAAAACACACAGAGCTGTGACAAATACAGCTCAAGAGCAGCTCCTGGCTGTTTTCCTCTAGCAGTGGTGGGAGCATGGCCCCTCAGAGGTGCAACGGATGCTGGCTGCAGGGTGCTGCAGCACCTCCAAGGGAGACGGGATCTCTGATGCAGGGGTGCTCCTCAGCCTGTCACGTTGGCCAACCGAGTCCTGTTGGAACTTGTTCTGTGACACTGTGAGGAACTGACCCAGACATGAGGCAAGAAGAGAGAAACTTAGGCTGCTGAGAGTCTCTTTTCTCAAAGATGTTCCCTGGTGTCTAAAGCATCACCTACCTACTGGAGCAGGTGAGTGTCCCAGCCATTTCATCTGCTGCTGTGCTGAAATAAGGACATATAAGACAGAGAGAGGCAGCCGGGTGCGCTGACCGGGACCTTTCCTTACAAATGATGTAAGCATCTAAAAGTTGCATGTCCCTACATCAAACACCCAGGCACCTGGCTGTCATGGGAGAAGGGGCAGCCTTGCCTGCGCCTCCTGTGTGGGTCTTCTTGGTATCCGGGCAGCCCACGCTGCAGGTGGGACACTGCCCAAACTGGGAAGGAAAGCTTGGTTATTATTAGCTGATAAGATGGCTGAGGACAGAGTTGTGTTGTGATTCCCACCTCTCAGCAGGCCTACTTTTTCTTTCAAGGACCTTGCTGGATCTATTTAGTAAAAGACAAAGGCTTGCAGAAGAAGGAATGCTGCCGTCTTTTCCAGAGAAGCGTTGTGGTTAGGGGGCTTGCGGAGGGACCAGGAGACTCAGCTTCACTCCCTTTCTTCAGCTGGAGGAACAGACCCCACATATGCCCATGCAAAACAAGGTGTTGAGAGAGGCTCTCCTCCCTTCCCATATCCCAGGCCAGGGTCAATGAGATACGTTCTCTCCCAGCCTGCCCACAGGGACATGAGCTATGCCAAGAAAGGCAGGAGAGCTGCTCTTCACTTGTTATGGAAGAGATGTGAATATGACATCCGCAGGGCAGGGAAGAGGGAGCACAGCCCTCCAGTTAGCGCTTGAGGCTCTCTTCTGGAACAGGGACATCTGCTTCTGCTCCCAAAATGGCTTCAGAGTTGCTGAGGTAAATACCAATCCATCACACTGCCCACCTCTGAAGCAAAGGGGGCCTTCCCTCAGCCAGTTCTTGCGGTCCATCTCAGCATATTGCAGCCCCACGGTCTCCTCCACGCTGCCAGGGCAGAGCAGGACAGGGAGGGCAGGTGGCCGAAGAGGTCCCTGGGGCCGCAGCGCTGGCAGCATCACCCAGTCGGCTTGCAAGCAGGGGAGCGTGCCAGGCTGGCAGGATTGCACCAGCCGGCAGGCCCCGCACTTGCTGTGTGATGCTGGGCTCCCTCATTACCTGCCCTCTCCTTCTGGAGTACCTCAGGAAACGTGGTTTTCAGTTCTTGCCAAGGGAGACTGATTTATTGCCTCCCAATTGCTGGCATGACAGGCATTACTGCATATATGAAATGTTATGTTGGGGGAGCAGGGGGGTGACACACACATGACTCAAGAACAACCCACAGTTATCTTTCTAAGCCTAAGCCTAAACCTAAACTTCAGCCTAAGCAGGCGCCCAGGCACTGAAGCACGGCTGGATGCTGGAGAAAGCTGGCTGCCGCCCACCCGCGAGAGAGCTCTGGCGAGATGATTTACGGGCAGGGTCAGGTAGAGGAGCTGACACAAACAGGTCAGAGAGGAGGGGTGCCAGCCCACAGGCTTATTGTCCGTCCACATCCAGGGAA